>NNCF01139467.1:7740-27276 GCA_002313205.1 Laupala kohalensis
ATATATAATATTACACTTTCTCATCGTTATTTTTTCCTATAGTTTTCCCTTTAATCTTGCATGTATTCATTAGTATTTATCTATACCTTTTTGTATTATATTTAATATTTAATCTCAATATTTTAATATGTTTTAAAATTTAAGTCCGTTTTCCTGGCACTATTAACGTTAGCATTCCTGTGATTCAATTTTATTACTTTGTATTTCGTATTATAGAAGGCGCTGAAGATGATAGCCAAGTTATTGAAAACATGTTATGAAAGTAAAGAATATGTTACTAAGGCAATAAAGGGAAATATCTTTTCGTTTTGAGATCAATGTCGTGATACATTGGTATCAAAACAATAATATATGTGAGACTTGTTTACTCATCGAAGCAAACAAATAAAGGTCAATGCACAGGAACGAAGGATGTTACGGAAAGTACATGGAGGTACGCGGAAGCAAGGAATACTCAAGAGGGTGTTGCGAAAAAATCCCACAGTCCTAAAATCCAGAAGGGACGAAACCCGGCAGGTCAGATAGAAGGATTATGCCGACTCTTACGAATTATTTCTGGTGAGGAGGTGGAAGGGAAGAGTAATTCATTGCACTTTCATTTCCTTATGGGTTCAGTTGAAGATGCTAAAAAAGTAAACATTAATCTTAGGAAACTAAGTGACGGCTTATTTCTCTTGCCTGCAAAAGACGAATAAAGCAAACTTTGAATCACACTTCTACGATGTCTCGTTACTGATATAAGACTACATTACTCAGAAAAAGATATGTACTCCTGACAATGTTAATTCTCGATGTATATTTCCTAGGTTTTCTTCCGTTAAAATAATATATTATATAATTTTACTACACTCTGAAGAACTAATTTTTGCAAAATTACCAATTCCCATCACACTTCATCAAAGACTTTGAGTGACTAAATGATAGATGTGTATTTCTACAATGTATGCGTGTCCAAAAGTAGCCAAAATAAATCTCCGTCAATGTTTTTTGGTTAAACGCTTCGTCAACTTGTTGTTATACTTTATCTTGTAGAGTTTTTGTAATTTTTACGTTTATTTACATGTTAATACAAATTTCTTTCATTTTAAACCTTTGAAGATAAGAAATTATTGTTAGGTATGTCCTAATGCCTCCAGCGTTTTCAATTCTTTGACATGAAATTGGAATCTAATTTTTTCATGTTAATCCGCCATAATCTGGACATCAATAATATATAATGTGTCCGGTAAATTGGGTTGTTATATAATACACATAAAATGACGTAAAAATGCCTCAGGGGTAAACATTTTGGTGGACAAAGAAATATTTGACATACTGCTTTTGTCTTCTCTTAGTATTACAAAGAGTTAAAATGCAACAAGAATTCTCACGCGAACCCAGGGTAGGGCGCTACTATAAATTAAGCCTAATTCAAAAATCACTTTAAAATTCAGTGTATTCTCAATAACTTTCTCCAGAGGAATATTTTTCCTGATCTAAAATAAAAAGATTTTATTTGATTTTATTACAAGGATATTGTTTAAAATAAAGGTTAAAAGAAAATATAGATATAATTGGTAGCTTTCTTCTCGGTCAATTTTTATTCAAATCTTAACCTACAATAATTAGTTTAATATTAATTATGTACTATTTAAAGGTGTTTCGTGGACATGAACGTAGTGAAGTGTTTCGATTCGGCACTGAGAGGGTTGATTTTGTTTCGTTTCAAAACACAACTGCGTTTTTATCGATCGGATAATTTCTTTGTTGGGTTTGTCTGTGATTTGAATGGTAAATAAACCTTTAAAAAAAGAGAATGGTATCTAGGGAATAGGACGACGTAGAAATGTGATTCAAAATGTGTTTTATTCGTCTATCTTATACGAGAAAAACGAGTCGTCACTTAATAATGGTTTATTTTATAGCAATATATACTAGGACTTTGAACTTGTGTATAAAGGGAAAAATGTCCACAAGAGATAAGGAAAGTGGGGACTACCTGTTAGTGCCCCTTCGGAGGGTATTTTCCTCGACGCAGATAAAGGGATGTAGGGTTTTCTCACACATTTTGTCGTATGGGGTTATGTGGCTGTGGGTTTTTGTCACAGACCCTCAAGGGATGAAGTGAAGGGTAGGGTCGATCTCAACCCCGCGGTCAGCCCTGACCCGTTTCCATGGGCCGAGCTCAATCCCGCGAATACTTGCGGTTAGATTTTTTCCGTCCCTTCCTACTCTTTTTGCTTCCTGAAATAATCCTCCTGTCCAAATGAGGAAGTATTGGTCCCGGCGGAGACTCTTTATAAGTAATAATAGTCCTGCATTTGTATCTTGAGCTCTTCTTTGGTGTCTCCCACTACGCTGACAATAATAGGTTGACAAGATACGTATAGCATCTCAACCTGTTATCAAAAAAATTAGCTAAATCTTTATTAAATGTTCTTGACAGATAGTTGATTATGAAATATTTAATTCAGGAGAAAACTGTCCCCTGCAACAATATTAAACCGCCAGCATAACATACAACAGATAGTCATGTTATGCTGCTAGTCCGAAGCCTAGAAAAGTACTCTGCTTCATGTCAGAAAGGATTCTTACTCTGCTTGTCAGCTTGGGCAAAAAGTTGAAGGGAGGTGTTTTTTCACTTAACTTGCTTTCTTATCCAATGGTTACAAATTTTGTGTTCAGGACGGGTATAATTAAAGATAATTTTACGATTTTATTGTGGTCAGACCACTAAATATGCCACTAATTTGACATATTTTGGACAAGTCTACTTTGCTACTTAATACCATTCACGTTCGTAACGAAAACTCATCTATAAAAAATCTTATATCGTCACATTTGAGAAACGACGCTCGTTACATATATTACTCCTTGTGTATAAGATCCTCAATAGCGACCATTAAAAAAATTAGCTGAACGTTTCCAGTTTTTGAAATTAAAATGTGCGCGAGACTCATTCCTTCTCACTCATTCCAAAACATAACACAAACCTTTTCAGTAAATCATTTACAGTACAGTCTAAGCACGGAACAAGTTACCAACTCAAATTAAATCTCCTCCTTCATTCCCTTCATATAAGCGACATCGATCCATGTGGTTGCCACATTATTCACTTTAGTCACTTTACAATACACTTCCCTCCTCTTCGCACTTCTTACCCCTCTTCTTCCTCACTCATTTCCAGTCTCTAACGCTTCTTTCACTTTCACTTTCACTTCTCCAACTTCCACTTTCTCCTCTCACCAACCCCAATAACCCTTCTCACCCGTTTAATGTTTATGTTTTATGTAAAATATATTTACACCCTATGTACTATGTAAAAATAGAAAAAAAAATTAAAATTGTCGCAGTGTAAAATTATTTTCTCTTTCTCATCGTATTGAAATTGTATGTAGAATTTTTTTTATAAACTAATAATTAGTTATACATATTAGTAAAATTTGTAATTAGAATTAATCATTATTATCTTTTTAGTACACAGATTTTAAATTTTTAAATATCTTTATTTGTTTTTTAATTCTTGTGCAGTATTTTCTTCGGCTTTTTGTGTTTCATTTATTCGCACTATGATGTTTCCTTTATTTTTCTTAAATCTCAAACTCACTCGTTTACAGAAATTACAATTATCTTGATCTTTATATTTCTAATAGTGTTATGTTAATTTTTTTATGAAGTTTAAATTGTAAGTTTTCCTATGTGTGTATCATATTATTATGGTAATTGTTATATTGTAATTTTAACTTGTTCGGCCCAAAGCCTCCATCCTGATTGAGGGTTTTGCTGGGTTTTTCCTTAATCGCTTTCATAGTTTCCCGGGATGGTCCCTTGCTTTGCTTTCCTAGACTTAAATGTAAACGTTACGCCTCCCTTATTTCTCTACTTCTGTATAAATTGTATTTATTTTTCTTACGTGGTTAGAGCAGACCCTATGGTCTGAGTCTCGTCACCAAATAAAGACATTTTTATTTTTATTATTATTATTCTTGTAAAACGCGATAGGCAATTCCACACATGTTATATTAATTTCAAATAATTTTAATTTAAATATATACTCCTTTAAAACGTTTAAAGTAGATGGATTCTTCATTATTCACCCCGTTTTTCATTACGTATGATAATTATTAAGAGGGGGCCATAACTTTATGAACCTCATTTCAATAATGTTAAAAAATAATATGGTTATAATATTTCCCCTTTAAGAGTTTATACATTTGTAGTTGTGGTCACATGGTCTGATTAGTCATAACTTCTAAATGGACAAGACGTACATTCAAGCGGTTTCATGCCTAATTCAATTTATTGACTATTTCGCCCCACGATATGTTATCGTCTTATTGAATATAAACATTAAGCCGACGATCTTTCACTGATAAATGATGAGGTACTGATCGTTGTCGAATTAATGAAGGGCACAATTCAATCTGTCTACTCGCCGAATACATGTGTGGCTTTCTCGAAGAGAGTGGAAGTTCTCTAAAACCTCTGAAATTATATAATTTTCCATTTCTGCAAGAAATATTCGAAAATGGAAGTACTGAACCAAGATTCCATGCAGCGGGTCCAAACTCAGAACTAACGTTTCAAAAACAGCCCTCCTCTCCGCTTTCCCCCTTCGCGACAGTAAAGTTACGTCTTGCGCACCGATAAGGAAAATATCGGCAAGAAAAACCCGGGGTTGAGATCGACCCCACCCAAATGAGAAATGCGATCTTCAGTACCAAAATCCCTTCACCGCTGGGTTGAGCTAGGCGCAAGCAGAAGTAAAGGGAAAGTGCTATCAAAAAATAAGAGCTAATTCAGCCTTGACACTGACATTTTTTCACATTTAAAAGAACCGGAAAACTACCGGACCGCCGCTAATGGTAGAAAGGGTGGGTTATTCTCTACTAACTCGTACTCCGACACGTCCGCTAAGATCATATCGTATTGAATGAACATGACCAATGTCACTTTAGCGGACGAAGGTGACCAGAGAAACTGAGAAGAAAACGGGATGAAAGGGATAAAGTTATTCACAATCTGTATTTATCAATATAAACATCTGGAGTGTGCCCCACTCAACTTATTCAATAAAGATCATAGTAGTGAAAAGCCTCAATAGTAATAAAACTCGGAAAAAAATTATCCATTAAAAGTAAAACACGCATAATTATAAAAATTGACATATTTAACAGATCAATATGTATAAAATACCTATCCTGACAACTATGAAGGGTTTGCTGCCTAACTTCGTATAAGCTTATTCAACTACAGACTGCAGGAATTATTTTTCACCCTGAAGATTTTTGCCTCATAAGCTGACCTAAATAAGGCGATTCCAAGATTTTTTCAAAATTTTTATTTTTAAGAAATCGTAAGAGGAGCACAATGTGTGTAAATGAGCTGCACAGAAATAGGCTTCTTTTCGCAATGCATTCAGTCAATTCTCTACTTTGGTTTGATTTCATTAATTTGTTCGTGAGTTACCGGATAAACAAAATTCTTCATACACATGACATTGGTCATCTTCGCAAAAAATTGAAACTGAACTTTCTGGAGCCAGTTCTGATCCTCAAGAGATCCCGAATTTTTTTAAAAGACCGATTACTATACCTTCCTTTTACATACTGTATAATTGAAAAGTAAAAACAGTCTCTAAACCAACGCTTATTCATTGTAAGTGTTTCATCAAAATTTAAATATTGCAATAAACTTTTAAAACAACTTTATACAAGTAACAATTTACTAAAGAATTGACCTAGTAAACCTGTTCCACCTCTTGCCGTGCGATCTGGAAAAACCCGGGTTCTTACACGTCAATGCTGCTACGTGTACTCAATTTACCCAACTATGTAAGTGGGTTTTCTCTTGTAAGTCTATAATCCCAATAAAGAAAGAGAACTTTGAGCTGGTGGGTTGTATCCAGTTATTATTTAAATTTGTTCGGTTATTACGCATTCTTTCCTATTCTACTTATGCATCTTTGCTGCTTATAATGCTTACGCTTTGTTATTAACGCCAAGATTTTTGCATATACGCATATATTTTGCTAGTTATATATAATTTGCATTAATGAAGAATGAATTCAAATCCTGTTATTTACACTACAGTGTATCTACATAAAAACTTTACAGTGAGCACAGTATATTGTAATCGATCGTTGATAACGACTCGTGTTATTACTTAATGACTTTAAATTATAACGAAATTGAATTATGTTAGAAACTGAAAGGAATGATATATTGTTCTGATCGATGTACTAAAACACTTTATCATTAACAAATTGTAACACAGATTTATATACATTTTAATAATGTAAACTAAAAGCTGATGTGTCCCACTACGACCGACCCGCTCCCCGTTCTTATATCGCATCTGTGGTTTTGCAAACCGTGCTTCTACATCTCAAAATTCTCCTCCTTTCTACCACTACTCTTTAATTTGGCCCAATCACTTCAGTCTTTTCGTTTCCCTTAGGCCTATTCTCGGAGCTTCACGTCTCAAAAACTTCGTTTTTTCTGTCTCTTTATTCGTTTCTTCTAACCTATGCATTAGGTGGCGCACTGTCATTGTTTTTTTGTGAAAAGTGCATTCACACTGCGCCTCCAATATCGTTCCCACAGTGTGGGTATATATATATGTGTGTGTGTGTGTGCGTGCGTTGTTTGCGGTTCAACTGAAAGCATATTATTGTTTCATTTATATTTCATGACTTTCCTAATTGAATATGAAAAACAAGTTATCAATTTAATTCATCGAACCGACATTACAGATTAACACATAGCACACATTGTGTGTTTCTTAAACTGATCGTTGCCCACATGAAATGAAATAACATAAACTTTACGAATTAATTGAATACTAAAACCAATTCTACGTTATTGAAAGAGGTTCGAATGAGAGAAAGTGTAGAAAATTTTTAAAAATTGTAAATTTTCAAATTGATAAATTTTGATGCCTTAAAAGTTGATTGCAGAATTTAATTGTTAAAAATATGTTTTTGTTGAATATGTTATATTTGTTAAAACAGCGTCGGGAAAAATTTGGAAACAGTTCGCACGAGATCCCAACCTAGTGGAAGAATGTGATGAACGATTTGAGGATTTTATTTTTCCAAAGTACATAAATAGGAACAGTACTTTTAAAAAGTAGCCCGAAATAATTTGAATTTTACATACCTGTGAAGAGTTACTCCCATGGGACGTATATGGAATGGACGCGATGGTCGGTGGCATAGTGGCGATGTATGAAGGAGTTGGTTCCGTGGTGGTTGCAGCGACCAGGATCATGCGTTCACAAGCGAAGGGCAACTGATGGCGACAAGACATATCATGCCAATTCGCACCATCGCCGTATACTCCAAAGACGACCGCGAGACATGCCTCATCACCCTCGCGGTTATCTGGTTGCGGTTTGCCCAGTCTGTAATTAAGACCACAACACAGATTTATACACAAACACGTTTATCACAGTTTTCCTTAAGTGTTGTTAAGAATAAAGTCTTAAAAACCAGTCAAAAGCAGCTGAAAATGAATCTGAATAATTTGAAGTGATTGTAAAAGTGATTGAAAAGAGCATGCTTTAGTTACTGTCATTAGGAATACTGGTAGAGCTACCTAGTGAGTGAAGGTAGACAATTAAATCTCCCTATGTGCTAAGTCAAACTTGCGATTTTCTATCCGAGCGGAGCGATTTCACCGCTCAAGAATCACTCCGCTCCGCTCAATTGTGCAATGTCAAACCTGCGATTTTCTAGCGGAGTGTCAGCAGACAGTAGTAGGGGAACGTGAGTAGGGGAGGAAGGAACAAGGTCACTACAGGACGAAAATCTTCCGCATGTCTTGTACCCATGCCCGCTCCCAACACATTTAATGCTTTTTTTTGCAATAAAGCATAGCAAATATTTTTTGCAAACATAAAAATTATAGCTAAGTAATTAAAATATTGAAAGCAATATTTATTGTTTTCTGTGCAGTAAACAACACGGTGACTATTTTCGTATTTTTTAAATACTAGAAATAGACCTTTTATATACTATTGCCAATATACAGTAATAGTGTAATATACTTACATAAGAAATAAATAACAAGGGCACTCGGAAATACCCCAGCCAGCCAAATCAAGTATACCCCCATCTATCATCCCCATCTACGCCGACCTTGTCTAGCATGGGATTCATAAGCGCAAAGAAGAAGAAGAAGAAGAAGAAGAAATAAACAACAACTTTAGAACTTTTTACGGACGATTACGATATATATTGTGCTTATTTAAATTTGTTGTGACTTTCATGTTTCTTGTTACGATTTATCACCTAATGTTTTTGTAATATAAAATAAATGCACCTAATCTGAAGAGTAATCAACACTTTTAATTTAACTTAAATTACTACGTATTTTATATAACTCTGGATTTTCCCAGCGGTTCATCCTAGCATATAAAATGTCTTGCTCACATCGTTGTTGCGGCTATACAGCAGTCTACTTTGCTTTTGCACTGTTTATACTTGTCACACAAGCTCAAAGGGTTTAGTCCTTTTGAACCGTCGCGCTATGTCTTGATTATCTAACAGTTGTAGCACTTCGATGTTAGTCTGTTTATGGAGTCTTTCCTCGTGCTTCTTGGCAACTTCTTTACCTTCTTCCTTCACTGTCCTCATCTGGAGCTCCCAATCAGCATTCTGAATGAACCAAGGAACATTGACAATGTTCCTCAGCACTCGGTTCTGGAACACTTGGATGCTTTTAATGTTGCATTCTTTAGTGCAGCCAACTGAAGGCCGTAACTCCAGACTGGTTTCAAAACTTGCTGATATACCAGTACTTTGTTTCTTATAGACAAATTGGAGTAAACTTTTAAACACTTTACAAAATTTATATTTTAGTTTTAGTTCTTTTGTTTTCTCTTTGACATGCTCTTTCCATTTAAACTTGGCGTCTAGATTTAGACCCAGGTATTTGGCTGTTTTTCTATTTGGAATTGTGATGTTATTCAATACTATAGGATAGTAATTAGTTTTTTGTTCGTGAAATTAACATAGATTTACTTTCATTTAATTTTATACGCCAACGTTTAGTCCATGCGTATATGCAGTCTATTCTAACTTGGAGAGTAACAGTTGTTTTTTCGATGGTCTTTCCTACCGCTAATACGGTCGTATCTTCAGCAAATGTCGCTAGTTTGGTGTTCTCTGTGACTGGTATGTCACATGTGTACAACAAATAAAGCACCGGTCCAAGCACATTGCCTTGGGGTACTCCTGCATTTACTTTTTTTAGTTCAGAATACTAATTTTCCTGCTTAACACAGAAAGTCCGCTGTGATGTATAAGATTTTAAGAACTGCACATAATGTATAGGTAAGCATTTTCTTACTTTCATGATAACGCCTTCACTTTGTCGAAAGCTTGGGCCACTCACAGAAATATATTTTCTTTCTCTCCAGACATATTTGAATTATAGCAGTTATTCGATGTACTTGGTCAACTGTAGCAGGTTTGTTTCTGAATCCAAATTGGTGATCGTTTCTCCTTTAGTATTTTCTTGATTCTTCTCAAAAGCAATTTTTCAAATAATTTCGATATTGTAGACAAAAGAAAAATGGGTCTATATGACTTTATATCGTTTACAGGTTTGCCTGGTTTGTGAATCATGATTACTTCTGCAGTTTTCCAAAGAATAGGGACATGCTTTAATCTTATAGTGGCATTTATCAACTGCATAAGTTTAGAAATTCCTTTTCTCGGGAGACTCTTTAGGATTTCTACATGGATCAGATCAAATCCTGGGGTTCTCTTAGGATTTAGGTTTCTTTTTATTTCTTTAGCTACTTCTTTTAGTGTAACAAAACCTATTACTTGGACGTCCTGTTCTATTTCAGGTTGATCCAGTATTTCTAGTTCTTCGTTAGGTTAGAAGATATTTTCTAGATACCTTGCAAACACGACCACTTTCTTTTTATTATCTCTTGCCCAAAAACCATTTTCTTTTCTTGTGTGTGGGAACTTTCCAAAGTGAGTACTCTGTGCTTTTCTCAACAGTTAATTTACTTAAATCGTTAGTCATTGATTCATTTTTAATTTTCTGAATTTCTCTTTTCAATTGTTGGGACATATTATTTAGCTTATTTTTATTTTCTCTTGTTCTGCACTTTAGCCATTGTTCTCTGGCTTTTCTCTTTTCTTTTACCATATCACGTATTTCTGTATTATTCCATGTTGATTGTTGTATATCTAACATGAGATTTTCAGATTCCAACTCTAGTTGCTCTATTGTTTTGATAGGAACGTTCAGCTATATCCTTCCGCTGAGCTCTGTCTGGAAGCTTTCCCAGTCAGTACCTTTATTAGTTAATGTCGCGTTTGGTTGCTTAGTTATTATATTACTGAGGGTAAGCACGACAGGAGAGTGATCTGATGTTGGTTCCTCTCCTTCTTCTATTTCAGTATAATTTATTGCAATTTGTCTAGATATAAAGAAATCCAGAAGATCTGGTATTTTTTTCTATTAGTTGGCCAGTAGGTGGGTTTGCCAGTGGAATACCACTTTCTATTTGTTGCAGTTATTGCTTTGTAGAGTTATTTACCTTTTTTGTTGTCAAACGTAGTGAGTATGCTTGTCATTGAAGTCGCCTCCAACAATTAATTTTTCTCCTAACACTTGAAAGAAGTGCGTATATTTCTTTATTCACACTTCTATATAAAGAAGTCTTTTTGTATATTATGTCTTGGCGACGAATACATGGCTGCCACAGTTCATATTTTTCTGTTTTAATATTCACACTTGCAGCAGGTTTTCTTTCTGTTTCATATTTTTCTCTTTCATAATGTATTATATTGGTTTTAACTATAATTGCTACTCCTCCTCTTGCCGAATTTTGCGGATGTAACGCATTATAAACTTGATATCCCTTAAATCTGATTTGTAAAGTGTGTTTCCGAAATCAAACATATATCGATATGTTGGGCTTCTAATGTTAATTTTAACTCTTGTTGATGTTGTAGAAGTACATTTGGATTCCACTGGAGGATTCTTAGATCTTTAGCCATTTGGATTTCTAATTTGATGTTTTTCTAATTTGATGTTCTGTTGTTTTTTAATTTGATGCGTCTATCAAGAATATTTTTGTTAAACTTTTAATGTTTTTGCTGTTGTTGTTCCATTTGATGCGTTTCTTGCAACGTCACTGGTATATGATCAATATTCTCAGTTTTTTGTTGTGATCCATTTACCACTTGAATATACGATACATTCGCCTGCGCTTGCTTAGGTTCACTGATTGTGATATTTGTAGATTCATGTCTTCTTCCTTTTTCTGGTCATTTTTTATTAGTAACTTTGTTTCTAAATTTCTTGCAACGCTATTGTTGTACTACATCCTCTGTAATTAGCTGGGTGTGCCTCCCCACAGTGACTTAGCTTGAGTCCTTGAGGGTTTTGGGCACTCTCTTGGATGGTGTTTCCCTGCGCATTTAACGCATCTTGATTCCCTTCCACAGTATTTTTGGGTATGGCCATATTCTCGACAATTTTTACATTGAGGTATAAGTTTAGGTTTTATGAATGTCTCAATAGACACCCGCATGTGAATTATTTCTTTAATTTCATATATTCTTTTGATGTCTTCATCCTCACTAAAAGTTAGTACAAACAAAGCAAATGGAGTCTAAATATCTGATGAACTTCTAATATTTTAAATCCTTTTTTTTGTCAATTCAAGTTTTATAAGTTATAGTTTACAAGTTTGATGTAGGTGCCTGACAACCACTTTGGTTGGTCTAGTTCGTTTATCCTCGAACGAATACCATTCCAGTTTCATATTTTTCACAACTTGTGTTAGGTTCTTATATCCTCTTTCATCGTTAGTGTTTAATTTGACATGTCCTCCAGCAAGCATGGTAGCCTAGAATTCTATTCCATCTGTTAACAACATGTCCGTTAAGTTTTTATAATTGTTTAGTTTAGTGATAATCATTGGTGGTGGTTTTTTCTTTATTTGGTTATTGTTTTGTGTGATCTGTGGTTTATTTTTGTCATTAGTTGCGAGTTAAACAGCTTTACGTGCTTGCTTTCCTTCTTTTTCGTGTTCTTTACTCTGATCCATTCGGTTTCCTTACTCAGGTCTTCTTCGTCGGTGTAATATTCTTAACTTATTTTTGTTTGTTTTCTTCCTTTTAAGGTTCAGTAAGCATGGTATTCGCAACTTTATTTTGTAGCATTTGCATCTGTAATTGCTGTACGATAGTTTGCAGTTTTTCTCTCTCTTTTCATGAAGCCAAGTATATTAAAGATCTTGCTCATTTTGGCTTCTTGCTTGATTTTTTTGAAAAAGCAACAGCTCATCCTAGGCTTCTGACTCCTCACTTCTCATTGGTTTTGGTGAATTTTCATTTAAGGGTGCAATCGTCGATCTGCTTGGTGATCGCTGCAATCTCGAGCTTTTTCTAAACGGGTTAATATCATTTTCATTAGTATTTTTGACATTCATATTTTTTCCGATGCTAGGGATAATGTCTCTCCATTTACTCAGATCCCCGCATGCGCAGATAAGACTGAGAACAATGAAAGGTTGCCTGATATCCCAAGGGCATCATTCGCGGCACCAGCACGGCACTATCCCCCAGAACCGTTCATCCATCGGCACAATAGCTTACACCTTGGCTTGGGTAAGGACATGAAGGATGTTGATATATACAAGGTTGTGAGAAGAATACTATAGGATAGGTACTAGGAAGAAAGGTCGTTGTGAGACACACTCAGTCAAACTTCTCTGCTGAGACCTGTCGGACTTGGGAGGCCCTACCAGTAGCTAAACTACCACCTGCATAGCCCTCAACTTCACGTCAATGAAGTTAGCACCCCCATTTATCAAAACAAAACAAAAGTTAGCCTATAATTTACTACTAATTAAGTACAATTTGCACCAAAAAGGTTTTTTTTGGTACTCGCTTGGTACAGCCATAATTTCATTTTAAAAAGTAGGGGTGCTAGCTCCCAATTGACGTAATAGTATTATTTGCACATTTTTCAAATGTTTGAATTTGGTACAATTTAATACAGACAAAAGACAAAAATTTAATTAACAACAAATTATTTTCGTGTAAACAAATTAACAAAAAGTTAACAGTTTTGCGAAAACATTGAATGGAATCAATTCACCGTCCAAAAATTTTCATATTACTTCATTACTTTTTTCCGTAAATTGCACGTTTTTAATGAAAAATGTTAATAAATATTATTTTCCAAGGAAAGTTCTAGATACACCTAAAGCTTGCACCTCACATTGACGTAATAGTATTATTTGCACTGGGGTATGATAATAATAATAAATTTATTGTCAAAAAAATGTACAAACTGCGTATGACCACGTGGAGGAAAAAAAAACTAATTTACTCTCCGGAAGCAAGCAAGGGACCATCCCATCAATTCCGATCAAGGGCCTTAAGGCAGAGGCGGATTAAAAAATTTCAGCAAAAATTCCTAGATAAGATAAAAAGTTAGCTGCGAGTAATAATACATATATTATGTCAATATGTTTGTAATTTAACGCAAATATGTTTGTAAATTTACATGTACAAGTTATTATCGAACTATAGATTATTCTGAGTATAGTGTTTAAAAATCATAAGAATTGAAATAACACTAAATTCACGATTTATTGTTACAATAAACACGCCCCTAGACAAAGCCTAGAGAACCTGTATGATAAATCCGCCTCTACCAGAAGGAAAAACGGAGAAAAACCCGGGCCAGGATGGGGCTACAGAATTTATGTACACAACCGTGCCAAAGTTGAGTACACATAAAACTAAATTAATATGAGCCATAAGACAACACAATCATGCAAGAAAATAGTTTTTGAAATTGTTATAAGTTGTTTAAAAAGTACTACAGCAATGGCGTGATAAAGTACAAGACGAATTTAACTTTTATTAAAATCAATAAATTCTTTTACATTGTAGAAGCACTGGTGCAGGAGGTAGTTTTTAACCGCTGATTCGAACAGATTCAATTTCTACCACAAATTGCCTACCACAAATTGGAATTGCCGCCTCCATTTTACCCAGTTTAAAAAGTTTATTAAAGAAATATATTACAAGCATTTATATAAAAGAATCTCTAATATACAAATTATGTTCTTTCGTTTTTGGGGGAGATAGAATCAGTAAGATTTTCAAAATATTTGTTAATAAATATAAAGATGAATAGGATATTATTAACGCGAGAACAAAGCCTGCAGACCATAAATATTCTTATATAATTTAATTAAGAACTAAAGAGTTAATTTTTTGAATTTTGAAATTTCAAAGTTATATTAATAAACATTAATCGTATTTATTGATAATTTCGGTTTAATAGGTGATACTGTTTGCTTTATTAACTTCCTGTTGTTTCGTAACGCTCCTTATCTATCTCGTCAAAAAATTCTGTAAGCGTTAAAATGTATTGTTTAAAATTATACTATTTTTAACGATTGAAACTGCTATAAAGCATTGAATTTAAAAAAATCATGAAAAATAAACAAAAAGATTTATCAAACAATACCTTCAAAACAAAAAGAAACATGTAGCCAAGTTAATTCTTCGAACGATAAGAAACAATATTTTAAAAAATCCTCCTCAAGCATCAAATAATATACACGAACATTAAATATGACACACAGCAACCACAAGTTAATTGGAAAATCCGACAAAAAAGCAGTGGATACATCTGATACGTATGCTTACGCAGCGAAATTATGCACCGTCACCGCATATGAGGTTACGAGTAGTGCGTAGAGGTCACGTGGGTGGAAGATTCACGAAACCAAGAGAGACATTAGATGCAGACATTCTTCTGTTCTTCTTTTAACAGATACTACGCGCAACGATTTTACGAGTGTACGTAATAAAAGCAAGATTGAAAAATATTCATTTACAAATATATATGATAGTGTAATGAAGTATAAGTAACATTTTCGTGGGGCTGAAAGCCAATAATTCAGCATATTAGTGTCTTTTATTAGAGATTTGAAAGTAAAATAAATATTCAGAATATTATTTTACTCTACCTCTGCTTCATCAATGTAAAATAATATTCATGCTTCTTGAAATAGTAAACAAATGCGTAAATGTAGCAGACAGAAATTATTTTACTGCGTCTATACCAAACTTTCAAGCGAAATACCACTGTGCGGATGTAATGCGTACTAATAATACTTTACGTACAGAAAATTTAACCAAAATCGTTGGATCCGTTTTTTGAGAAACTTTCAAATGAGTACTTTGACCTTCATGTGAAGTACCCTATTTTTTAAAGCAAACAAAAAACCAGAGCACGTGCACCGACAAGAAGTAAAATCTATCGTAAATACGATATGTGAATTAAATTGATTCGTCCATTTACTCAGAATCGTTGTGCACAGACGGACAGACAGACGGACGGACGTTATGTCAAAAACAACTTTTCCGGAATCAGAGGGCTCCAAAACGGATATTTCCTCAAAAACCTCTGTAACAGACGCGTCCTGTCACAATACCGTATGACGCACATAATACACACCTCCCCATAACGGCCACGCCTGTCAACTTTGCCCTCGCGCATATCAAAAGTTGATGATTTCATACGCTCACATGCACGACAAACATACGCCATCGCGTGTTTATTTACCAGCCACAGCCCTCTGTACACGAGAGTTCCAAGGCATAAGTCATGGCCAACACATTTCAAAGCCTATACAAAGAATAATAAACGAACGCATGGTTCGACGTAAATTCTATGCAAGACGCCATCCATGAAATACGTGAGCACCAGCAAATAAATACATTATCCATAACAGCATCCACAAGACCGCTCCTTTCTAATCCAACCGGATCTAATATGATTCAGATGCTCAGATATCTCTGTCTCAAGAAGCTTCCCTAGGCAACGAATAACAGTCATTCTATCTATCATTCCTGCACTAGCAAGTCGCATCATACATGCTCTATATATGTCCAATTTCTCATCTCGACGAGCACATACTATTATCAGCTCCGAGATTATTCAAGCATCAAGCTTCGCTATAATACGCATTTCCACGACTTGGAACGCGTATACAAGCAGTCCTGAGGAATAATACGATACGCTGAAAGCGAACCAAGCTCCGCCAGACATTTCAACCCAAGACTTCGCCGACGCGAAGATCTCCAAGCGTCGACGCCAACTGCCGAGGATCTTCACCCCCGGAACGGCGCGACTACCGAACCCGGAAACTACAAGACTCGACGCCAAAGTCTCCCACGTCCAGTATCTACAAACAGGAGAACACTGGACCGCCGCTGCTGAACGCCACGTCTCCACTAGCGCACGTGAGACCCACAGTTCACGGAGACCACACGATTCAAAGTCAGTCGTTTGACGTCACATCTTCAGGTTTACGTAAGAAATAAAGAAACTTACTCAAACTAACCTGCATTTCCAAACATTTATTTATGTTGGTGAGCGAGGAGGATCTTATCAATCGGAGTCGATACTAATATCTTCCACCTTACCACAACACCTCGTTTTCGAATTTTTTCACGATTACAATACTTTATATATACTACAGTGGCGCACCCACGGGGTGGGGGCTAAAGGGGTTAAATCCCCCCCCCCTTAAGTATCTACTTAAGAATTATTCTGTAAAACGAAAAAAAAAAGTGACTCACCAAATCGAAACTACATAGAGCATAATTTTTTGATCATAATTTAATTTTGATGATATGAAGATTATGCAAATTCTCCGAATTCGAGTATTTGACCTCAGAAATTTTTGACAAACCCAGCTTCCAGCCACGAATTCCTCGCTCTAACAGGGCCTGTGTAAATCTCGCAAAGTAAACAGAAAGATCAGCTTACGATCAGCTCCTATTCAGGAGACGTCCTTCTCAACGGGATCAACACTTCCTTCATACGGATGTGTTACCATAACTTTTACGCTTTGAAGCGACATGAAGAATATTACTCATTCATCCCAATAAATTATAACATTTTCAGTACCCACTGTCGGTATTCCCCTCAGGAAGTCACTCTCTCGCATGTAAATTCATAACCCGATTTTTCATTAGAAGAGGTTTTTCATAAGTTTATGTTTCTATGCTGTTCAACTGCTAGACAGTTTATCATTCTGGGATAAATATAACTAAATACTTAATTCAATTATTAGTAGTTCTTGCACTTTAGTATGAAATATTATGATACATACTCACGCGAAAACTCCGATCAAAATTCGTGATAAAAATATATGAGGATTCGTTATTAAAGAGTGCCTAATATGCCTTATTCCTGAGTATTGTCTCTGAGAATTTTTTTTTGTGTGGGGCTTTAGGGCTCATCAACATCAAGGTCATTAGAGCCCTGAGAATATTTAAAACTAAAAAAAAACACTAAGGGAAGGGGGTTCGAAAACTGGAGATTTTTAGAAGTTTAGAATATTTAAAAGTTAAGTAATAAATATACTTATAAAAATAGCATATATTAAAATAAAGATCATAACAATGTCGTATTAATTTTTAAACTTTACGGACATTTTAAGATAATAAATAATTTCAATTCATTTTCGAAACTAATGAATAAATCGTAAAAAGTCATGCTTGCAGAGATCAAGACCGCTGTATAAGCAGACGCGAGAGTCGGATACGGGTCGGGGGATCATCTCATGTCTATCAAAACATCGAGAGACTCGTCGCCATCGCGTGAACGATCTAGTGACAACAGACACCTGCCTCTCTATCTTGCAATGGCAAGATTACTCAACAGACGACCGATTTAGAAAACAGTGTTGCTCTGAAGATTCGTTGCTTTGCCTCCAGTGTATAAGTTTACTGTGCGTGATCAAGGTCGGAGCTTAATTTTGTATATCATCTTTTTTTCCACATATCGCCGTTCGGGAGCCTGAGTGTTTTTGTATTGGTGCTTTACCCGATTTGTGAGGAATTAATCAATTTTACTGTGTTGACAATAGTTTTGCGTTTCATGTGAGTCATAAACTCTAAGATATGACAAGTGGATAGAACTTTGCCAAAAAAATATTTAAAATTTAATGTAATAGTCAAAATATCTTAAGTGATGTGCAACGGTTGTGGATCTTCTAAGTCATATTTTGATAAAGCGTCAAGTGCTGGTCAAGCGTTACTGCGTGCGGTTTAAGGTAAGAAGAGATGTGAAAGAAAAACTGTTGTTTCTCGAATTGTTCGTTGGTACTGGCTTCTTTAATACAAATTTTGTTCACGAATATTTGCAGTCACGCACACCTATACTCGTTACAAATTATGCAACATTTTTCTTGAGTATTTTCATGGCCTACGTTTCTTAAAATCGAATGACAAATCTGCTAATTGCCTCATCCTCTTGCTTTATATATCTTACAAATGAAATAGCGGACATATATCTAAGGTGCTTCTCCAGTAAATAAGTTCGATGAAACGTAAGAAATCTCGAAAACTTATTTTAGCGCAAATGAATCTGAATATACATGGAATCTGAGTACGGTTCTTTGAAAATTTTAAAAATCGAACTCTGTTCTTCTGTTCCCTAATTTTTAGTTGCTGAAATATAAATTAAAACCTATGTATTATAATCTCATTTAATTTTATCCTTTATCTGTAAAATGGATATGGGTTATTAACATTCTTCTTACTTTCTCATATACGTGGTCTAGAGACAGCATTGTAACCAAGAAAAATATAGCGAGATTTTGTCGGAAATATTCGTTTTTAGTGTCACTGATAACGAAAGATTTTTTTATTATGACATGCGTAATACCGTATAGCCTGTAAAATATCGGAAGGCAGCCTCCCACACTGACACTTCTTCGTTCCCAAACGTCTTGACCCAGAGTTGTTCTCCCACACACACAACCTTTCGCTCAAACGAACATCCTTACCCTTCGCGATCGGAATGATTTGCTTATTGGATATTTCTTAGTGTTAACTATTTTTTACCGTGCAAGTAAAATACAAAAAAAAGTTTTATTATGGATTCTGCGTAAAATTTCAAGAATAATGATACCAAACAATAGTCATTTTCAAGCAATCACTTTCCTTTTATTTTATACGCAGAAGATTAAACTGCTGTTGTCAGCATCAATATAAGATGCATAAAAATCCTTGCCATTTTCTTTGTAAAGTTAGTTTGCGTACTATGTAGATAAGAGTCTTGAAAGTGTATGAGAAAGTGGGTGCATTGGTTCTATAACAGGTTTTAATATGAAGTTAGGGTAAATAAGAGGGATAAAGTTGTAAAATATTTCTAAATTTTTGGAATATGACTTGAAAGGGAGTTAAAGCGAAGGAGGGTATTTTTTTAGAGGGGCGGGGATAGTCTCTCCAATTTATGGGAGATGATTTGCGTTATAGGGTTAAGGGTTAAATTAGTAGTGACATTCTCTGTTTATATCCTATCAAACCTATGTTCACATTCCTCTCGTCCCTCCCATAAATAAATCCTGGGTGCGCCTCTGATATACTACGTATATGAGAAAGCAAAATGGTTTAAATTAACGGCATGCAATATTATTCACCTAGCGCAGTCCCATGCTGTATGCTTATTGCTTATTATTATTTACTACATTATCTCATAT
>NNCF01139477.1:0-12932 GCA_002313205.1 Laupala kohalensis
AAGAAAATTCTTTTGTTGTGTTTCTATGACAGCAAAAAAGTAAACAAATTACATACATACATACAAACACTCTCCTTTATATATATAAAATAAGTAATAAGATTAACGTTCCTCGAAATTTGTTTGTGGTATAGGGATCAACGTCTCTTCTATGAACGTGCTATATCCAGTTTCGATTCTTCGCCGAAAAATTTTTATTTTCATTTATTTTTGTCAACATATGTCTCATTATAACTTTCCTCGTCTGTTGAACATTTTTATTGCGTGTATTAAAGAACCATTTTTTTAAATTAAGAGAACAAATTTTAAGTCAGTTCTCTCGAAATCACCGGTTCAATCATCTCGGAGTGCTGTTGGTGGTGAATCTGGGTTTTTGGATTCTTAACTAATATATAACTCTTATTTGTTGGTTTTCTACAAATAAAAAAATTCATAAAAATTGAAAGGAAATTTGAAATGAAAACTGGTATGAACTGGATGAAAAACTCTTCTTAGAGCTAAGCAGAAAACGTGGCATTTTAGTCGCACTTTAATTACTTAGCAGCTATTTATTTATAATAAAAATGTTAAAAAGAGGATGAGTGTGTAAACAGGCTTACCATATGATCGACAAAAATAAATAGAAATAGAACCCTCATTACCAAGGATTCAAACCCTGGACCTCCGACGTTCTAAACATAAACAGCTGCTCTAAAAATCGTCCTCACTTAAGGCATGTCTCTTCGCAATTAGTCTGCCCACGAGATGTCAAGCAACCAAGCGCTTGCCAGAGTCACGCTTTCTACCATAATCCATTCGCTACAACGTGGAACCGCCCCTTCAACACCAAAAAACACTTCAACCAATATCATCACAACAACGTCACTCCTGCCGTCCAATTCACATCACGGCTGTACTGGGAGGCATTTGGAGAATAACATCATCATTTCATCGCTGCTGCTCATCCAGATTTCTCCGACCATTCAGTTCTGCATCATATGAATTCTTCCTTATTTTAATGACTTATTTTACTATATGAAATTTTATGTTCTTAAATTATTCTGTTGACACTTCTATTCTTCAACTCCAATCTCATCCACCTTCATTTATTAGTCCTTCGAAACCACGTATTGCATCTCCCAAATATACCTAAAATTTCTTCAAAATACTTCAAATAGACCTTAGCACACACGTCACCTTCAATTACTTGTTTCAAATTTTCTTCGGTTTTTGATTTGCTCTTATTACAAGGAAAAGACTAATTTCGAACTGTGTCAAGGAATGTGTTTGTGCTGTTTTCATTATTAATGTTCACGTTCATTATGAATATATAACTATGTAACGTGATTGTTTTGCAAAGTAGGTAAAAAAACCGAAGAAATCGACACAGGAACATTGATCATTATCGCTTAGCTAAAAAATATATTATGCTGTTAGACCGTAAATATACACTAGGCAGCGTTTTTATGACATGTGCTCGGTGTGCGCAGGTGGAGAGGAGTGCTGTGGGCAGACGGCTGCGCGTGCGGTGAAAGAACTGCGCGCGTGGGGTGGCTGGGATTCCCGTGGTCGTCTTTTGTTGGTGGCAAAGGAGGTAGCGTCGCAGCAAGAGGTCATGGTGACAGCGAAAGCTCTGTGGCAGGAACTGGTGACGGACGGATTGTTGCTTTGGACACAAGGAGGCAGAACGAGGCTCTTCACTTTCAACCCATTTTGCTCACCACCAGAGTCCTTGTGTATTTTCAATGTTCTTAAAATTGCTCGGAAAGGCCACTTGAATACCCTTTATTACGATAAGGTAGGTATTTCCGAACTTTATATGAGGCAAGATTTTTAGAATCTATACCTGTGCTTCGTTCTACATCCTTTTAGATAAACTTATCGTAAACCGTTTGCAGATGTCCTAAAAATATGTGTGGAACAAATACTTGAAATGTATATGGAGAGCCAACCTGAAGAAGCTTTCTGCGAATCTAATAGAATTAAAAGTAATTTATTCCCCCCAACTGTTACTGGTTTCATGTTTTGTGTGTTTCGCTTTATTTTTTTCACAGAATTTTCGTAATTTACTTTTGTGTACTTAAAATATTATTCACAATTATTCAAAGCACAATTTGCGAATATAATATTTCCATATTTTTGTTTCAAATCCTCGAGACAATGCTCTGTATTTGTGTTTTCTCAAGTATATCTTACCTATAATATAATTCATGTCACACTCACAAACGACAACATTAGAATGAAAAGTACATAAATCTTATATGGCCTGATCTTATACAGCATACTCTACTAGGTGTAATACACACGTACTCAATTTTAGAAGTAAGTATTTCAAATTTCATGATCACGCATGATATTAGAAGTGTATCAATAATGTACTCTTTAAGGAAGATAATTATATAATGTTTAGTTTAATACACAAAATAAATTTATTTACAAAATTCTCGCTAGATTTGGCAAAATGTATCCATTACAATAATCTACACTCCACCGAATGCTTCATAAAGTATTAATTTATTAATTCTTAGAAGATATATAAATGCGTTATCGTCGTTTAATATGTGAGACGTCGTATCTCAAAAGAAAAGGAAATACTTACAAGCCACACTTACCAATACGAAAAAATTCTCAAATAAAACAATCTTTTCTGCATCATTAACTATTCAAATATCTCTGTCACTAATAATTTTCCTACTAGTACTCAGCCCAAGAAAAAGCACCAATCTCCTCTCATTTCTACTTTGAAAACGTAAATCCCTGTATAAATCTTGAGGTTTCCTATATATCCTCTAATATAGGTTCATGTCAACAATACGTTTCGTAAATGATGCAGAGAACTTACCAACTTGTTTGTTTGGACGATGAGGATCTGGATCTCACAAAGTTTGGGGCTACGTCAATCCACGGATTGGTTCTGACAACGAAAAGGTACATCTGGATGCTCGTCCCCAAATCTCAACATCCTTCCATAACTCGGATCTGTATAGAGGAATAGTAGTAACACATCAGGAAGGATAGTTACTATTCAAACAAGACACACTATATTAACAAACTTACAAAACCAGTCAGAAATGTGAAGCTCTTCATATCGGGAGTAGAAAGCAGTATGCTACGTTGGTGTAGAGAAAGCAAGATTCTACCGCAGAAATAACGACCAGAACTTAGTTGAAGGACACGTATATTGCGTGGATGATGTTTGCATGCGTTGATGGCATTTGACCTTAGAAACGTATACTTCACTAGAGAGCGTAGATATCCGCAACCGGAGTCATATGAGTCTTCGCTTTCCGGTAATTGCCGCGTCGAGGTGTTGAAAACTGACGTTTAGGCCATCGTGCTGTGGAAGAAGAAATCCCCCCGAAGAAGGCCATCATGCTGTGGAAGAAGTAGTCTCCCTGAGGAAGGCCATCTTGCTGTGTCTTCTTCCACAGCAAGATGGCCTTATTCAGGGGGATTTCTTCATCCACAGCATGATGACGATGTTAAAACCACAACTGATGTTGAAAACGTCAGTTTTCAACACTTCGACGCAGTGATTCCCGGAAAGCCTTTGTTCATTGTACTTTGCTTACTTTCGTAAGGGCTAGGAAATTCTCAGAAACCAAGAAGGGGTAACCCTAAGATTTCTAAGAATTTCTACTTACTAAGAATATCTGATATTACTATAGTCAAGTCGCGAATTTGAGACAGCTCGTAACATGTACTTGCCACCTTCTACATGAAAAATGATAATTTTCAAGTCTGTTGTAAATATAATATATACAACACAAATGGCTTCCAAATACATTTGTAGCAACACTGCTACATATTACACGGAATAATTGAATACCAAACATGCTGCACATAGTCCACAGAGTGCTCAATGTACACAGAGCACCGCACTCGCTGTTTATGAATACGTATTCCAAGACAAGACAAATGTTTATTTATACTTACGTATTCCAAGAACAGAGGTATTAACAGAGGATATAAGGAACCTTCTAGAAAATCAACGCAATCCAAGACAAGAGATATTAAGAGACGATATTAGGAACCTTCAAGAAAATCAACAAAGGTTTCCAAGTGACGTATGAGAATCTTCACGACGAATTAGAAGGGAATCAAGGTTACATTATTTATTGATTGCAAGCAAGAATTCAGTCTAACCTCGGGAGCTTTATGGAACAGACGTGCTTCTGAATATTCACTCTGCCCCAGGTCAGGTTTCCAAGGGAATCAACTTTGTTATTCTTGAGGAAATGCTCAGTGATGACCGAGACGCACTAGAGGAAGGATCTCTGCGTTCTCCGGTTCCGCGCCTAGTCATACGACGAAACTTAGGGGGGACAGTTTATGAACAATGTGTGCTAGCCACACGAAACTGTGACTGTGAATGAACTCGGTGTACTAACCGCACGAAACCGCATTAGCGCAAACTGACGGCGACCAAGCAACTGGTAAACAAGAAACCCGTCTTAGCCAAATCTTCAAGAACTCCGATTACTAAAGAACATTCGTGAGTGTGCAGGCAACATCATTAATATTAGTTTTCAGGAATTGTTGACAAACTCAGATAACGTACTGTTTACTTTGACTTAAAGTTGACACTGAATATTTCTTGTATTAATATCGTTTAGTTCTTTATGTTATATGTTGTTTTTGCGAGCGCTTAATTTTCTTGCTCCAGTTCACGAAATACAAACTCGTCCGCTCCTGACTACGATTTTATTTATTTTGAACGGGGTTTCTTTATAAACACGCAGTTCAAGCCAGTTAATTACAGAAACCAATTACCCCGACACATTATTGTTACACAACAAAAGCAATAAACGCCTATGGTTAAATTCCACACATGGTTAACTGCCCTCATGCAGTATTCGTAATAATACCACACCTAGTACAAAGAGCTAAATTTTATTGACATGATCAACTTATGTTAGTTCCTCCTCGCCATTTTAAGGTAAGAGTCACGTCCACGTTGATAATCTCGTTCTATGATCCAATCATCAGCCATCCACACGGCGTGAGACTTCATTGAATCCATACTCCATACTAATATACGAATGAGAAAATCGGGAAACAATAAATCGGGGAAAAAGAGAGGTATATTTGCTTATGCTGCCAAACCGATTTGAGAGAGGAGCCAATTCATAATGACAACTTTGTTTGACTCAAAGAGTTCTACAAAAATATCCGCAACAGCTTATATCTATCTGTAAATGTTAGCTTAATCTATAGAAAAAACGTTATTAAAAATAGAAGTGCTAATACATCAATTTAAGAGTGTAATTTAAGAAGGGGAAAATCAATCATCATGATAATTAATGAGATATTTGATTTGTGCACTTAACAAATATTAAAAACGTCTGAGAATTGTAAAATTTAGACAATTAGTGTAGATTTTATGTGTGTTTTAATGAAATAGTGCACCCGCGCTGCCACTGTTTGCCTCGGAAGCGAAAATTCGACCGATGCGATTCCTGAGTTCGTTCTACCCGAGGTGAATAGAGTTGTCAGTGTCACTTCCGATGTTATGTCAGAGTTGGGCCCCCATTGGGATTAGGGGGGACAGCTCTAGTAACCCCATGGTTGGAGTGGGAAAGAAGAACCGTGTAAAAAAATTTAATCGATAAAGACTGATTCAATTCATATATTTCGGAACCTTTAAGATAAACAGTGACATGATGCCGTACAAGTTAGGCACATATGGGGATTAAATGATCCTAAGGGTAAACTAGTGAGTTTGACTAATTGGTGATTAATTTTGATTAATTTGTTTTTCTCATGGATAACTTCACGTTGCTTATTTGTTTAATCTCGTTGCTAAAGTTTTCACTTAAAGTGGTGAATACAATCAAGTTTTGAGCGAATTTGTATTGTTATTAATTTATAAAATGAAGATGTATATATGTTTTTGTTAAATCAGTAATTAATATTAATATTCATACAACATATATTTTTACCTTTCCTGGGTGAAAGATGATTTGTCTAACAAGTAAAATAATTCCTGGCAACGCCGAGTAATCAGAGTATCAGGAATATGTGTTTTGGTATACTCCCATCCGACTGAATGGATCCTGTCACTTACGCATTCGGAATCAATGATTATCAATCGACTATCGTTTGCCAGTTAACCTTCGGATTCTTCATCTCGACTCTCTTCAGAAACTTGTTCTTATTTAAAGGTCGAAATAGTCCAACGCACTCAGACGTATTAAAACAACTTCTAACAGTCTCTGACCTTGTCGTATACGTCAATGTCCAAAATTAAATATTATTTGAGAAATGCATCTTCTATCATCTTCTCCATAGCGGTTTAACTCTCCCATAACCAGCTAACCACGCAACACTTAGACATGTCTTGTCTCTACGTATAATCGCGTACAGTCCCTCATTCTCGATTTCCCTAGTCGCCTTCGCCACTTCTGCGAGCACACGACTTCAATGTAGGAGTAGTTATGTTAGAAACCGCGCGGTTCAAATAGTTATCACTGACGCATAACCGGTGACTGCCGTATTTATTCCGTGTCTACGATAAAACTAGATTCTTACTTGCGGATCCCGCCTTTATACAAATACCACGAGATATTTCTGAAGAAAATTTACTTCGCAATCCATATTACAGTCTCCCACAATCCTAATAATTCTAATTCATCCAGGGAATGGAAATAAGTAGATATATAAACATGTAAACATAGGAACAAAACAAATTTAGGAAAACACTTCGACAATGTAAGTACGCAGGAAATAATTTTTTTGAAGTAATTTAAATTTTGAAGTAATTTCTTTTCTATCTAAAGAATGAATTAACTCGTCTCATTAGCATATTTAATTGACGCAAATAAGGTTCCTCTATAAATATGATATTATAAATAGATTAAACTTAAAATCGATTCTTTGCATTGCAAGGTTTCACAAGGAAAATCTTTTCTGTAGTTGGCAGATTCATGAGTGCACGATTGATTAATTTTAGACACGAGATATCACTTGTTAAGGGTTCCTTTTATCTTACACTGAAATATACTTACTTCTTACAGGTGCGGAATGTGCATGGAAACAAATTACGCGTATCTGTATTCAACTTGCCACCAGCTATGATATACGTCAGACCAAATTTGTACGTAGGTCCTGAAGCCAATTTGATGTATCTATTTATCGCTCATATCAACGGAGAACTTGAAGTTGTTCCCCCTGACAAGTCGACGTTTGGATATCGTTTATTAAATGGTACTCTTATTGGTTCAAGTGGAGACATAGCATACAGAAGAGCTGATATAGCTTTGAACTCAAGGTTATTGAAATTAGACAGATTGGGAGACATAGATTACCTATATCCTCACGAACAAAACAATTTACGTATTTTGGTACCAAACTCAAAGAAAAGTCCACCCATGCAAAATATTATACTCCCATTTGAAATGTTAACATGGATATGTATTTGGCTAAGCATTCTATTCGTTTCTGGATTTTATTGGGCCACAAATTACGTTGTTACGACGATTAAAGAGCGGAATAGGAAATTGAGTGTTACAGAAAGTATGGTATCAATATTTAGTGCTTTTCTTTCCATTTCTACACCTCAACAACCCGAAAATACTACTGAACGGTTGGTTTACATCTTTTGGGTGTGGTTTAGTCTTTTAATGATAACTATTTTCCAAGGAGCATACACCAGTCATTTGACTGTAGTGCGATATGCACCTCCAATCGACGACATGGATCAACTATACGAATCAAACCTACAGGTAAGTGTTTGTTTCTCTAGGAAGCACACCTGATGTGGTCATTTCCTAATATATTTCAAACAGCTATAGATATATAGTTTTTTTTACAAATAACTAGACAGAAATGAAACTGTTTTGAATGCTAGTTTTAATGTTTATTATTACAATTTGAGTAGTGTGTATTGTCCCTTGGAAATCTATTGTCAAGCAATGCTTATCAGGTAGATCGGCACAATGGAGCTTAAAAAAATATATTTTCGTTAACAATGTGAAGAATTTTGTACAATATCTATACGATGTCAAAATATTTTTCTAAACAATTGAATCAATAATTTTTCCAAATTTGGTGCCATTTTGAGTTGAAGAGAATGTCCAAATGTACTGTTTTATTTTAAAGTTTAAGAAATACTTTATCTAGGTAAATCGTATTTTTTATAAAGTGATTTTTTCAACAGATTATGATGCACCCAGGAGTCGCTGAAATCTGGATTCAAGAAGATGTCGATGATAAAATGACTCTTTTCTACAACAGACTTTTGCCATCTACGACAGTCCACCAACATCTATTGCAGTATATCGCACATTTCCGGAATGTTTCCGGAGTAGCCAGAGAGACGAAGAGCATATTTCTAACACAAGATTCGCGTTATCTCGATAAAGATGGACGCCCTCTCATACATCTAATGAAGGAGCAAATTATGACACAATATTCCTTCTAC
The DNA here is from genome assembly GCA_002313205.1 of Laupala kohalensis. Lineage (NCBI taxonomy): Eukaryota > Metazoa > Arthropoda > Insecta > Orthoptera > Trigonidiidae > Laupala > Laupala kohalensis. The sequence goes on from NNCF01139477.1 coordinate 8,402, forward strand.
GAGATCGGAGTTAACTCCCCATTCACAAATCGATTCAATGATTTCATATTTGATATAAACGCTGGAGGGTTTTTAAAAAAATGGTTCAAAGACGCTTATTACACCTCAGTTCTTTCTGGAAAACTCTCACCCCCGTTGAAAGGAAGACCTCCACAAGTCCTCGACTTAAGTCACGTGACTGGTGCATTCATTGTTCTTGGATGCGGATATTTTCTCTGTACTATTGTGCTGTTGGTCGAAATTTTAAAAACGAAACTTTAACAGAAAAGGAATTCATTTCATAGAAATAGACATATCACAGTCAAATGAAAAAATGTCTCAACTGAAATCTTTTATTTTCATATTGAATCCCTGAGTACTTTTTCATTTCTAAAATTTCCTTTTATTTATTGACTTTTAATGTTTGCATAAGTATAGCAATAATATACAAAGTGAAGTTTTTATCTGTTGAATTGTTTGTTTGATATTTGACATAGCAAATTAAAAGAGTTATAAAAGTTTTCTAAAAAATAAAAAGAGAAAATTTAATTCAGAAAGAAACATTCAGTAAAATGTATTGTTTATGTTAAAGTCTAATGCATTGTCTGGTATAATTTTTATGAGAAGTTAAAAGAATTATTTAAAAAATTGCCATTGCCATCTTGTGTTTTGTGTTTTCATAGTCACCTTGTGTTTTATTGTCGCCTAACTTTCCTGTCTTTGTCTTACTTATTGATAAGTTAGCGTCTATGAGAATCTGACATCCTAATTTTTTCAGTTTAAATGTATTGTAATTACAAGAGAAATGTATTTTTACAATACTTTTATAAACCATGAATATACACAAGTCACGAATATTTATAAATTAATATAAATAAATCGAAAATTCAATTTCTTCTAGCACAAACAAATAAAAGGATGCAGTGCATGATATGGATATAAAACATACACGTGATTAAGATAAATAAATAATTTATAACTTACCGTATTTTACGGACTATAAGACGCACTTTTTTCTTCAAAAAATTGCCTCCGAAAGTCAGATGCGTCTTATACTCGAAATTAATATAAAATGTCCAGTGTTTGATTTAAAATTCTCGCCGGTCTAAAAATGTCCATATATTCGATACCGCGGGAAACCTATCTCTATCTGGCAACATTGGATTCAACTGGCAGCAGCAGTGCACCGATGCGACGAACATGAGTTGCGGGGATTCACAAGCTTGCTAACACTGTCTCCCTCCCGTCCCGCTATCAAACACCCAGAACATTGTCAAGCATATGATGCGTCATTGCAGTCTACGGTGCCAGTGAATTGAAATGATTTGTGTTATCGGTCAGTTCGGTTTTATAAACTAAGAATTTTTTTTAGTCTGGCTTTTCAATCTAATAACAAAAATGTTAAAAATGTTATTATTTTAAATTGCTTAAAGTTAAGGTGCGTCTTATAGTCCGTAAAATACGGTACCACCTTTTGATGGACGAATACCATTTATTTTTTCTTTTAACAGCACAATGTTTTGTCCATCAAAATTATTTATTTGTCTTAATTATGTAATGTACTTGAATAGTAGAATTACGTGAGATTTTCCACTGTGTGGTGTTGACATGCGGTATTTAAGAATAACAGGAGAATTTAGACTTAAAGATCCAAGTGAACTAATAGAAAATAATGAGAGGACTGAAAAAAATTTTAAAACTAAATTAGGTGAAATAAGAAAGAAAATTAAATTAAATCCATACTAATATATAATGTGTCTGTCTATTTTCTACCTAATAACGACATAACCACTGCACTAATCGTGTTGAAAAGTGGAAAGAATATAGTAAAGATGACTTGAAAAAACATAGGCTGACTTTTATTTTTAAAATGAATGAAAAGAAAGAAAGAAAATGATACTAATGATCAAAGACGATAAAATCGAAAAAGAGAGAGATGTATTGGCTTACGCCGCCCTGACGGATACAGATAAGTGACAAATATTAATGACAATATTGTTCGCTTCAAATTTATACAAAAATGTAATTCAAGTAGGAAAAATCAATCATTATGATATTTAATGAAGTTGTTTTGTGCATTTGACAAAGATTAAAAACGTCTTTAAATAGTAAAATTTGGACGAATATTTTAGATTTCACAAGCGTTTTAATGAAATGGTGCACCTGCGCTGCTACCTTTGTTCTTTGCCTCGGAAACGAAAATTCGACTAGAGCGGTTTCGTTCGGTATATCTGAGATGAATAGACACACTTATGTCAGAGTTGGGACCCCATTGGGATTAGGGGGTGGTAAACAGACCTATAACCTCCATGGATAGTCATGTAAAAATGTTTGATCGAAAAAGACGGGTTTAATCCTTAGCCTAAGAAAAAATGCTGTGCATCCCCCGGTAATCATATAGTAAAATTATAACTGTTGTAAAATCTGGGCAATGATTTTGTTAAATATGAGGTAAAATAGATAATTAAAAAAAAAAATATGTAATTTAAGAAAACTAAAAAACCCGACAGTGGTACAATAAATTAAAGCCTAAAATTAATTTATTTTATTAACTGAAAAGCCAAAAATCAAGCAGAAAAACCGAAGATTGGGTGAGCTGGACCATAGAGTCAAAAATGTCTTTTTAAATAATGTATGGTGAAACATGTCAATAAAACATGTTATAATACGAAGGTTGCTACTTTTGTATCCGGAATCGGCATCAATGATATTGTTTTGCGCACTTTAACGTAACATTCGAAATGTTCGACATTTTTAACCTGATAGGAACTCAGAACGTTTTGTCGTTGAACGTTATTTGTGTTGTTTACATTGACAAGAAAGTTTCATGTTAGCCAAAATATGGAATCTCAACAACTGTGCTTCAATCAACTTAGACATTTGGCGATGAAGCACCGCCCACAACCACTGTATATATCATCGGTTTTGAGAATTCAATCGTGACCGTTGTTCGCTCACGGATGAATTTAAAGAAGGTCGTCCGAAATCGGTTGTTGTGCCAGAAAACATAGATGCTGTGTGCGAACTGATAGTGCAAGATCAGCATGTGACGTANATGCAAGATCAGCATGTGACGTATCGTGAGATTGAGGCATCCTTGAGCATTAGTATGACAAGCATACACAAGACTTTACATTTGCTGTGATTTTACAGTAGTCGGGAAAAAGATTTGTCCGCGTTGGATTCCGCATAACTTGACAATCGCTCAAAAAATGGGTCGTGTTAATTGGTGCAAAGAAATGATCAAAAAATACAATCATGGTGCTTCAAAAATCGTGTATAACAACTACACAGGTGAAGAATCGTGGATATATGCGTATGAACCCAAAACTAAACAATGAGTCTTCCATAATGAACCAAAACCCACGAAAGTTGTTCGCGCAAGAAGCACTTAAAAGCAAATGATCGCCTGTTTGTTTTGGGAATGAGTGGACATGTAGCTACAGCGCCCCTAGAGAATTGTAGAACGGTCAATTCTTAATGGTGCACAACCAATTATTTGCCACAAGTATTTGAAGATCTAAGAAAAAACAACCAGGGATGCAGAATCATTCTTTTCCACGATAACGCGAGCTCACACAAATCGAGCCAAACAACTCAATATTTGACCGCTCAAAACATCGAGTTGATGAGTCAGCCCCGGCTTGGCACCGAATGATTTCTTCTTGTTTCCCTACGTCAAGAATAAACTATGAGGTCAACGATTTTCGAGGCCAGAACAAGCGGTTAATGCGTTCAAAATGCAAGTTTTAGAAATTCCTCAATCGGAATGGAAGAATTGCTATAAAAATTGGTTAAAGCGTAGGCAAACTTGTATCCATCATCGCGGAGAATATTTTGAAAAACCATAAAATCATTTTTAATGATAAATATTTTTATTATTCCGGGTACATAAGTACCAACCCTCGTAGTATAAATTTTGTGAATAATTAATCAGTCAGATTTTTTTACAATATATGAATTTCAACTTATAACCCTTTTATGGACGATTACGATATATTTTTGTGCGTTTTCAATACACAACATAAAAATAATCATCATAAGTTGTAATTTATTTATTTACATTTATTATATAACGATAATAATAATAACAAAAATTTTATCTATTTAATTTTTAGTTGATGGATGTTAATGGTAGAAATTTTCTCTAATATTGTAATAATTAATTCAATTTCAATAGGGCGCTTTATTTACAAATATTATTTATGTACAAATGTGTGGCTTTTTTTTCCTGTGCGCCTTTAAAATGCCCGTTAAGTATAAGCCGAAGGCTGTACATACAATGCCCTGGTATTCACTCTTATTGGATGGATAGTTGCAGTTTTAATTTTGAAAATTTTTGATTTGAACTTAAAATGATTGTAATTTTATTTACTTGTGATTTGTATCGTAATATTATTTTTTAGCATCGTTTAGTGCATCTTTAACATTGTTTTATTTAGTTGTAAAATATATTTTAAGTATTTTGCAACTACCGATTAAATGAGCACCGTTGGGAACCACGGGAAACCAACGGTCAGGACACGAATATATACAATTAATATAAACATAT
>NNCF01139490.1:0-21400 GCA_002313205.1 Laupala kohalensis
AAGATAAGGCACGGAACCGTTATTAGTCAGAGTATATCGTGTTGGAGACCCTGAAGGATTGTAAGTAATTTTATATTCTATGCATATATGTAATTAGTCTACATTTCTATGAAATGTTACTGATACTTCAGAACAAATTCATTCATATTGATAAATGTTCTGTTTTTCAGAAATAAATGAGAAATGTTCCGTGATTTGGAGAGATATCAATGACGAGGCCGAAGAGAAGGGACCGATCCCTTTAAGTAAGAGTGTATTGTGTTGGAGACTCTGAAGGACTGTAAGTATGGTTATATTCTATGCATATTTTTAATTAGTTTACATTCGTATGAAATGTTACTGATACTTCTCAACAATAAATTTTCTCCATTGATAAATGTTTTGTATTTCAGAAAGAAATGAGAAATGTTCCGTGATTTGGAGAGATTTCAATGACAAGGAAGAAGATAAGAAACAGATCCCTCTTAATAAGAGTTTTACGTGTTGGAGTCTCTGAAGGACTGTAGGTAAGGTTATATTCTATGCGTATTTGTAATTAGTTAACATTCGTATGAAATGTTACTGATACTTCTCAAGAAATGTATCTTCACTGATAAATGTTTTGTATTTCAGAAAGAAATTAGAAATGTTCCGTGATTTGGAGAGATTTAAAAGACAAGGACGAAGAGAAGGCACGGATCCGTTATTAGTCAGAGTATATCGTGTTGGAGACTCTGAAGGACTGTAAGTAAGGTTATAATCAATGCATATTTGTAATTAGTTTACATTCGTATGAAATGTTACTGATACTTCTCAACAATAAATTCATCTTCATTGATGAATGTTTTGTATGTCAGAAAGAAATGAGAAATGTTCCGTGATTTGGAGAGATTTCAATGACAAGGACGAAGAGAAGGGACGGATCCCTCTTAGTAAGAGTGTATTTTTTTGGAGACTCTGAAGGACTGTAAGTAGGGTTATATTCTATGCATATTTGTAATAAGTTTACATTCGTATGAAATGTTACTGATACTTCCCAACAATAAATTTTCTTCATTGATAAATGTTTTGTATTTCAGAAAGAAATGAGAAATGTTCCGTGATTTGGAGAGATTTCAATGACAAGGAAGAAGATAAGGGACGGATCCCTCTTAGTAAGAGTGTATTTTTTTGGAGACTCTGAAGGACTGTAAGTAGGGTTATATTCTATGCATATTTGTAATAAGTTTACATTCGTATGAAATGTTACTGATACTTCCCAACAATAAATTTTCTTCATTGATAAATGTTTTGTATTTCAGAAAGAAATGAGAAATGTTCCGTGATTTGGAGAGATTTCAATGACAAAGAAGAAGATAAGGGACAGATCCCTCTTAGTAAGAGTTTTTCGTGTTGGAGACCCTGAAGGACTGTAGGTAAGGTTATATTCTATGCATATTTGTAATTAGTTTACATTCGTATTAAATGTTACTGATACATCTCAACAATAAATTTATCTTCATTGATAAATGTTTTGTATTTCAGAAAGAGATGAGAAATGTTCCGTGATTTAGAGAGATTTCAATGACAAGGACGAAGGGAAGGCACGGATCCGTTATTAGTCAGAGTATATCGTGTTGGAGACCCTGAAGGACTGTAAGTATGGTTATAATCTATGCATATTTGTATTAAGTCTTCATTCGTATTAAATGTTACTGATACATTTCAACAATAAATTCATCTTCATTGATAAATGTTTTGTATTTCAGAAAGAAATGAGAAATGTTCCGTGATGTGGAGAGATTTCAATGACAAGGACGAAGAGAAGGGACAGATCCCTCTTAGTAAGAGTTTATCGTGTTGGAGAACCTGAAAAACTGTAAGTAATGATATATTCTATGCATAATTGTAATTAGTCTACATTCGTATGAAATGTTACTGATATTTTAGAAGAAATTCATTCACACTGATAAATGGTCTGTTTTTCAGAAAGAAATGAGAAATGTCCAGTGATTTGGAGAGATTTCAATGACAAGGACGAAGAGAAGGGACAGATTCTTCTTAGTAAGAGTGTATTGTGTTGGATACTCTGAAGGACTGTAAGTAAGGTTATATTCTATGCATATTTGTATTTAGTCTACATTCGTATGAAATGTTAGTGATACTTCTCAACAATAAATTCATCTTCATTGATAAATGTTTTGTATTTTAGAAAGAGATGAGAAATGATCCGTGATTCGGAAACATTTCAATGACAAGGACGATGAGAAGGCACTGATCCGTTATTAGTCAGTGTATATCGTGTTGGGGACTCTGAAGGACTGTAGGTAAGGTTATAATCTATGCATATTTGTAATTACTCTACATTCGTATGAAATGTTACTGATACATCTCAACAATAAATTCATCTTCATTGATAAATGTTTTGTATTTCAGAAAGAAATGAGAAATGATCCGTGATTTGGAGAGATTTCAATGACAAGGACGAAGAGAAGGGACAGATTCCTGTTAGTAAGAGTAAATTGAATTGGAGACTCTGAAGAACTGAAATTGGGGTATTTACTCTGCATATTTCTAATTAGTTTCCATTCGTATGAAATGCTACTGGCACTTCTCAACAATAAATTAATCTGCATTGATAAATGTTTTGTATTTCTGAAAGAAATGAGAAATGTTCTGTGATTTGTAGAGATTTCAATGACAAGAACGAGGGGAAGGGACAGAGCCCTCTTAGTAAGAGTATATCGTGTTGGAGACTCTGAAGGACTGTAAGTAAGGTTATATTCTAGGCATATTTGTAATTAGTGTACATTCGTATGAAATGTTACTGATACTTCTCAACAAATGTATCTTCACTGATAAATGTTTTGTATTTCAGAATGAAATGAGAAATTATCCGTGATTTGGAGAGATTTCTATAACAAAGACGAAGAGAAGGCACGAATCCTTTATTGGTCAGAGTATATCTGTTGGAGACTCTGAAGGACTGTAAGTAAGGTTATATTATATGCATATTTGTAATTAGTCTACATTCGTATGAAATGTTACTGATACTTCAGAACAATTGTATCCTCAGTGATATGTGTTCTGTTTTTCAGAAAGAAATGAGAAATAATCCGTGATTTGGAGATATTTCTATAACAAGGACGAAGGGATGGCACGGATCCGTTATTAGTCAGAGTATATCGTGTTGGAGACTCTGAAGGACTGAATTTAAGGTTATATTCAATGCATATTTGTAATGATTATGAAATGTTACTGATACTTCACAAGAAATTATTCCTCACTTATAAATTTTTTGTATTTCAGAATGAAATGAGACATGTTCTGTGATTTGGAGAGATTTCATTGACAAGAACGAAGAGAAAGGATAGATCCTTCTTTAGTCCGAGTGTATCGTGTTGGAGACTCAGAAGGACTGAAATAAAGGTAAGATACCGTGTTATGTAGTTGTATATTATCTTTGAGTGAAGGAACTGGCGTGCGAGCATAGCATTGATCTGTACGCCGAGAATGGCGTGGAATCATTGTTGTGCACTTCGCATAAAACAGTGGCAACACTATGGACTGAGTGAGATGAGGCCAATCTTTGGTGAGTGATGAATTCACGATCTGCTCCTCAGACTCTGTATTTTTTCGCTCCTTGGTTTTTAGACATGCATACATGTAAAGTCCTATGCCATCGGTAAAACGTTTTGATGGTAGAATTCCTGTAAGACCCAGTACTTAGATGCATACTTTTTACGCATTGCTTTTTCCGTACCGGCTATACTTGCATCCAATTACCGTTGTGTAATGCACGTTTGTAATCGTATCTCGCGCTTTTCGACTAGTTCTTTAATTAGACTCATTTTCAGTGGGGATGAATAATATAAACGTTTCACTGACTGATCAAATATGAAAACTATCCCACAACATCCCGCAAAGTTGCCGAACGGAGTGTACAGCTCCGCAGTTCCTTGGCTTCGGTACTGCGAGGAGATGTGATCAGCATCTCGCTCCGTCATGTTTCTCCCCTGGATAGACCCGGTACTCATTTTACTCCAGGTTGAGTTTGTCTGGTAGTCAGTCTGAATGCTGATCAGAAAAATAAAATGTCAGGAAAAATAATTTTTATGATTCTTTGATTCCAGTTTTTATTGTATTTGTATTATTGTTGACGAAAATCATTTTTGTTTGTTTTCTAATTGGTAATTGATAGTAAAATAAATATTAAGTGTTAATGGTTATTATGTGTAGTTAAGTGTCTCTCGAAATGCTCGATTGGAAATTCTCTTCTTTCCAAGGGTGGAAAGACAATGCGAACTACACTATTCTTTCCCATTTCCACCGTTTCATGACAGTTGTGTGAACTATCGATATATTGTGTGTCTCATATGCATTAAAAAGATCAGGAAGGAGGTGGAAACTCTTTGATGGATATTTCTCTGTTTTCCCCTTACCAGAACTCGACGTCTCCCTTTCTTTATCGTTTTTACTTCGGTGAAGATTAAGTTACGTGTTAATGAAAGTGTAATCTCATAGGGATCCGTCCATGGAGTCCAGTGCAGCCTAGCAGCCTCTGGGACTTTGCCTGTGAAGTGGCTCTGGCCTATTTGTCGGAGATGTTGAGGATGTCGCTACTTTCATGGTGCCTCTTCACTTCTGCGTTCCATCTGCCTTCAAACCCCTCGTGCAGCGGAGTCGCAACATTCAAGAGCCGGGACAACTGATGACGGTACCGTGCTTTCAGATTTCACGGGAAATAGTCTGCCAATGTATAGTGCGAAGATTTGACTTGCAATAGCTCTGAAAGTTATAATGACTGAGGAACTGATTTACGGCGTCACACTCTAGTAAAGTGTTTACCCTTTACCGTCTCAGAGTTGTGAATACACCGTAGAACTCAAATTATCCGGATGAATTGGGACCGACCAGGTCCTGATAATCAAATACTCGGATAGCTGGATTTCTTATAAGAAAGGTTATTTTTATGACACTATCACTGGGATATACCATAAAATCGAGAAAAAACAAACCTAACAATAAAAAGTAAACAAAAACTACAATTTAATAGGTCTATTGTGGTTATAGTCACCACAGTATACTCAAAATAACCATTGTTTTGTATACTATCAATAAAAATACTTTGTTTTACTTCTTAAACATATAATTAAAGTTACTTTAATACTCTAGTTTTTTCCCCATCAATCCGGATGGTTGCAGGTCGGATAATTGGGGTTCTACTACAGTACATTTTTTGCCAATGTCTGCCCGAATTGCGTGAATTTGTTCTGAAACTTAATCATAATTTAGTTAGGAACGCTACACCCATCTCCAAAAACATTATTTGTGTGTGTATGTGCCATGATTCAAAGGTAATCTGATATTTGTCTATAGTATGTATTTTGGTGGTATTTTGTCTCGAAATTTATTAATATTATAAATTCCTAATTTATTTTTTTCCGTATTGTGTCCGAAGCATTATGTACTGATTTGATTTTACGTATAAGATTTTCAATAAAATCAATCTGGTTTACAGTATTGTTCGCATAAGAACGTGTTATTTCACTCGTGAGTCCGATGAAACTTTAGGGCTCAACTTCTAAACTTTTCTACGGGGACGTGACACTTCATGAGGATTTTTACTGCCATGGACGTACATGGTGCAGCACGTTAGGCGGACCTAGAAACCTTGGTATTGACACGTTGAAATTTTCATATTTATTCACGTGGGGTGTTCCTGGCGCCAAAACTATCTCCACGAGAGGGACCTTTGATCCACCAGAAAAATAAAGAACTTTTTTCCAAAACAATGACAAGATCGACTCTCGTGCCGAAGCTATGACGATGGAAAGGGTGGTAATGGCGTTGCTTGTATGGTGGTATTTGAGCTAGTCGTTGAGCAAACGCAAAACGTTGTTAACCCTTCCATTCTAGTCGATCTTTGCGGAAAAGGAAATATTATTCGAATTATACTTTGCGAACACTTAATTGCAGTCGAGACTGGAATCATCCTCTAGTGTAACACACGCGGCAGTGAAAATCTGGTTATGTGACTGTTTCAAATTGATGTCCGTAGAAATCCCCGTATTTCAGTCGGCGAATCTAATATCACAGTCTTTCTGGAATTGTTCGGGAAAATAATCACTGTGTAGGGTGAACGTTCATGGGAAGGACAAATCCGGCGATATATTCACCCATTGTTTGAGTCACACGAGAGGACATACTTCATGAAACATTAATGGACCTCGTATAGCGACCTCCTGGGTGAAGGGTACCGGAATCGTCGAGTAGACCTACTTTCAAACCAGGTGTTAAGCTGTGGGGATATTCACCTACCATAAGTACGGAGATGGAATAGAACGAAGAAACACCCCATTGACCCTGCTCTGATTCTTGGCTAAAGGTTAATTGATCAGTTCACCGTTAAATATAAATAACATATTACTACGAACCCACCAAAATCCCCATAAATGTTAATGGATTGTGGTTGCGGAATTGAGGAAAAAATAACCCTAGGCTGTGTTTATATCCTTATCTGCCAACGAGCAGTTACCCTTGCAATTGAGTAATAGGTTTAAACCCTATTCCTTACTCACCTATCATATATGGTCGATGGATTCCTCAGCTATGCAGAAACAGGCATCTTATATGCTCTCCACAGAAAGTCGTATCTCCTAAAGCGCATCAAAGTGTTGCTTTTAATGCATATACTATTTTGGTAAAGGTTTGTAACTGGTTAATTACCCATGATTGATTGTTCTTCTTATGTCCAAGAGAATATATCCACCTGGAAGATTTTGGGGAATACGGTTCCTTTTCAAATACAAGCATTATGAGTCGTTGAAGCTGTAGAACTCGGAAAAGAAAGATAATGAACAGTCGTTAGGAGATACATCGTTTCGCTTGTTTCAAAATAATTTTATTCGTTACGGAATTCACTGCATTAACATCGCGTATTCTTTGTCTTCTCCGTAAAATCGGGCAACTTATTAAGCATTATTTGTGTTATCCAATGTGAGTTAAAAACCTACGAAATATATTTCCATGTTTGATAGAGAAGCGTGTAAAATTTAAATTTTGGGTTTCATCGCCAACCGTGCGCAACTGAACGTCACCAGCAAATGAATAGACTCTCTTTCAGAAATATAAATGGTATCCGACCGATTTGGTGGATATGTGAAAGGAGCAAAAACACATTGTTCTCCACGTATTATGTCCATTAAAAAATAAGGTAATTTGAGCACATATTTCTACTTTTTTTAAAAATAAGAATTATAGGAGATTATTTTATTAACACTTGGAAACGTATATAAAAAACAAATTATATTAAATGAAAAAATATCGGAAACTGTCCAGAACAATAAATGAAAAAAAAGTTATTGAGTTAAAATAATTGGAACGCATTTGACGGTCGCAAGGTGCGTAAGTTCGTGCGCACAAGCTTTGCGGGGCACGCGAGGGAATTGTGGTGATTGGTCTTTTTCTCTTATAAAGGTGCGAGGCATACTATCCACTAATCCATTTCTCGCGGGGTAACGTTTCCCTAGACCATCTCCGTGGTAACCTCTCGTCCATCTCCTTCAGCCCCGTCGAAACCCCGCTCACCGCCATCGTAGTCACATTGGCAGCAGGGTTTAATGCGCCAGCGCCAAGCCATCAGTGGCTCATACGCTGACTGCTCATTGCCCATATTCTTCAGTACTATGGTGACGGTTACGGGTAGGATTAGGTTATATTCCACATGAGGTTTTAAGATAAATACACAATCTTTTGAAACTATTTAACAATTTATGATGCATTAAAGGTTCTTCATCGTTTAATTGAATCTTGTTACTGTATTTGCCAAGTCTTGGTAAATTTCGTTCTATTGCATGCTATTTCGTACCCCTCTGAACACGTGAAGTGTCGTAATAATTTTTGTGATTTTGTCTCTAGTGGTACATCATTAGCATCGTTATAATTCGGTGTTTTTTTGTCGTTGCTACTCGAACTAATTCGTTTCGAAAAGAGAAAGCGTTTGGTGAACGATCGTTCTCCTCTTTGCAAAGCAAAGCTACTAGAAGGGAAATTGAGAAAAATTAATCCTAGGCTATGTTTTAGTCTTTGTCTGCGAACGAGGAGTTACCCAAATATATGAATTATAGCATTAGGATCTGTTCCTTAAAATATAATAGATATCTTTAATGGTGGATGGAACCGTCAGCAACGCAAAATCCGGCATGTTACGTGTTCATCATAGAAAGTCTTATATCCTGGAGCTCATCGGAGAGTTGCATTTGAATGCAAGTCCTATTTTGGTAAAGTTTTCTAACGGGTTATTTGCCAAGGATAGACTTAGTTTTTGTACTCAAGAGAAACTAGCCACCTGACACAATTGTGAAATGCGCTTCGTTTTCAAATAAAAGCAAACTGACGTTGGTGAAGCTGCAGAGTTCGGAAATGAAAGATAATGAAAAGTTGTTACGTGAAACGTCGTTTCGCTTGTTTCAAAATAGTTTTAATCTATAAGGAATTCACTGCGGTTATTCCGCGTATTACCACGGAAGAAATATATTCTAATCATCTTGCCATTCATCATCTCTGTAATATCGGGCATTTTATGATGTATCACTTGAGTTTCCCAATGTGAGTTAAAACCCTAAAATATACATTCCAGCTTTCATGGGGATGGGTGTGAAATTTATATTTTGGATGTACATCTCTAACCTTGCCCAACTGAACGGCACCTGCAAGACTCTCTTTTTCAAATATGAATGGGATCCGACCGCATTGGTGATATGGGACAAGACCAAAAACATATATTTCAACAGTCAATGTAATATGACTGTTGAAAAATAATAATTTAACTTGAGCACTTATTTATACATTTTCTTTATTAAGCATTATAAACGATTATTTCACAAACACATACAAGCAAATGTTACAAAAAAATTAAATTATATGAAATGAAATGAAAAAATTACTCGGAATACGCCCTGAATAATAAATGAGTAAAAAGTTATTATTGAAGTTACAATAATTGGAACTCATTTGTCGGTCGCAATGTGCATACGTTTATGTGCACAAGTTATGTGGGACACGCGAGGGAGTTGTGAATAGCCGTTTTCTCTTATAAAGACGCGAGAAGTACTACCCACTAATTTACTTCTCGCGGGGTGACGTTTCACAGACCATCTCCGTGGTAACCTCTCGTCCATTTCCTGCAGCCCCGTCGAAACCCTGCTCACCGCCATTGTAGTCACATTGGCTGCAGGGTTTAATGCGCCAGAGCCACGCCATCAGCGGCTCATACGCTGACTGCTCAATTGTCATATTTTTCACTACTATGGTGACGGTTACGGGTAGGAAAGTTAGGTTAGGTTCCACATGAGGTTTTAAGATAAATACACAATCTTTTGAAACCATTGAAACAAGTATGGTGAATTGAATTTTCTTCAACGTTTTGCTGTGAGATGATTAATTGAACCAAGTTAATGTATTTGCAAAGTCGTGGAATGCAATTTCGTTCCCCTCTTTAATAGTAAACTCTCGTAATAATTCTAGAGATATTTTCTCTGTTGGTACAATATAAGCATTGCGTGAAATCGGTGGTTTTTCAGTCCTTGCAACTTGAAGCAGATCGGCTCTATTAGGAGCGTGCGTTATGTGAACCATCGTTCCACCCGTTGCAAAGCAAAGCCAATAGAAGGAGAATTGAGAAAAAAATAACCCTAGGCTGTGTTTATGTCCTAGTCTGTAAACGAGCAGTTACCCAGGCATATGAGTAGTAGCTTTAGGTCGTATTCTCCTCTCATCTATTATAGATCCCTTTAATTGTCGATGGATCCCTCAGCAATGCAGAATCAGTAATCTTATGTGTTCTCTATCGAGAGAGGTATCTCCTGGAGGTTTGGAAAGTTGTATTTGAATGCATCTACAATTTTCGTAAAGTTTTATAACTGGTTATTTACCGAGGATATACTGTTGGTTTTTGTGTCCAAGAGAAACTAGCTACCTGGTAGATATGGGGAATGCGGTTTCTTTTCAAATAGAAGCAACTTACGTGGGTGAACCTTTAGAGTTTGGAAACGAATGATAATGAGCAGATGTTACGTAAAACAGTTTCGCTTGTTACGAAATAATTTTATTCGTTACGGAATTCACTGCTGTAACACCGCGTATTCTTTGTCTTCCTCACTTTCATCGTCTCTGTAAAATGGGGCATCTTATGAGACATATTTTGTGTTACCCAAAGTGTGAAATCCATATGAAATAAGTTCTAACTTTTATAGGGAAGTGTGGGAATTTTTATTGTAGATTACATCGCGAAACCCGACCAGCTCAGCGTCACCAGCAATTCTAACGACTCCCTTTAACAAATATGGAGAGGTTTTAAAAATCCGTGTCAAGCAACTACCAATTGCTCTCCATGTAATATGTCGATTAGAAAAGAAAAATTTGACATAAGAACATAATTTCACTTTTTTTCTTAAAAAGCATTAAAACAGATCTTTCATGGAGTCGTGGAAAGGAACAAAATACTTCTAAATCAACATAATAAAACGAAGTAAAAATCTTGGCGTCTTCCCGGAAGAATGATTGAAAAATAAAAATTCATGGAAGTAGCTCATTCGAACGCGTTTGTTGTCACAAGGTGTATATGTTCGAACGCGCATGGAGAGTGGGGTCCCTCGCGAGAGACGTGGTTAGTGGCCATTTACTCTTATATAGACGTGAAGCGTACTATACACGATTCCACTTCTCACGGGGTGAAGTACCCTCAGATTATCTTCGTGGTAACCTCTCGTCCAACTCTTGATGATGCCCCCTCTATACCTTCCTCACTAACACCGTGGTCACACTGACTGCAGGGTTTAATGCGCCAGCCTCGCGCCATCGGACCCTCATACACTGGCTACTCAATAGTCATATTCTTCTCAATTTTGGCGACGGTTACTGATAGGAAATTTAAGATAGTCTCCTCACGAGGTTTGAAGATTTCTCTTGTTCTTACAGGTTCTTTAACCATTGACTGTAATTGAGCCTCGTTTCTGTATTTGCTAAGTCGCGGTATATTTTCTTGTATGGCGTGCTATTTCGTACCCCTCTTTATAAGTACACTATCGTAATAATTTTTGCATTTTTTCTCGAGTAGTATGTATGTATTCTCGTTTCTGTCAACTTTGAAACACGATGACAAGTACTAGTAAGGCCCAGTTTGTGTGAGTTTACTCACTAGACACATCGTGAATTTGAGATAGGAGGAACAGCGTCTGGGTAGAATCCAGAGTGCTGTATTCGTTAGCCGCAGAGGATGAACTTTTCATAGCCACAGCTATTTAAACTGAGACATGGAAATGTAAAGCTACATTTTTATCTCGCCCCGCCCGGGTATCGAACTACTAGAAGGGGAATTGAGGAAGAAATAACCCTAGGCTGTGTTTATATCCTTGTCTGCCAATGAGCAGTTACCCAGGCATATAAGTAGTAGTATTAGGTCGTATTCTCCACTCACCTATCATAGATCCCTTCAAAGGTCGATGTATTCCTCAAATAAGCAGAATCAGTAATCTTATGTGTTCTTCATAGAAAGTCGTATCTCCTGGAGTTTATCAGAGAGCTGCTGTCAATGCATCTTTTATTTTGGTAAAGTTTTTTAACTGGTTAAAACCCAGAAAAGATAGATAATTTTTGTATCTAAGAGGAACTAGCCACCTGGAAAATATAGAGAATGCGGTTTCTTTTAAAATAGAGGCAACCTCACGTCGGTGAACCTATAGAGTTCGGAGACGAATGATAATGAGTAGACATTACGTGAAATATCGTCTCGCTTGTTACGAAATAATTTTATTCGTTACGGAATCCACTGCATTAACATCGCGTGTTCTTTGTCTTCTTGCCGTTCATCATCTCTGTAAAATCTGGAACCTTATCAGGCTTCATTTGTGTTACCCGAAGTGAGGGAAAACTATGTGAAATAAAATACTACTTCTATAGGGAAGAGTGTGAATTCTTTATTTACATCGCCATCCTGCCCATTTCAGCGTTTCCGGCAGTTGAAGTGACTCCCTTTAATGTATATGGAGGGGATATAAAAATGCATCGAAGGAACAAACTATTGCTCTCGAAGTAATATGGCGATTGAAAAAGAAATTTTAACATAAGCACATAATTCCATTTATTTCCTTAAAAAGTATTAAAACATATTTTTCATGAACTCGTGGAAAGAAACACAATATTTCTGAATAAATAAAATACGTCAAAGGAAGAAAAACAATGAATGAAAAATAAAAATTTAAGGAAGTAGCTCATTTGACATTCGTTTGTCTCTAGGTGCATATGTTGGCACGTGCAAGCTAAGCGGGGTCGTGCAAGGGAGAAGTGGTGAATGGGCGTTTACTGTTATATGGACGCGAGGTGTACTATCCTCGATTCCACTTCTCGCGGGGTTAGGTTTCCCCAGTCATGTTACACCGTGGTAACACCTCGACCATCTCCTGCTGCAGCACCATTTTATGCCTCCCCCACCAACGTAGTCGCATTGGCTTCTGGGTTTGATGCGCCAGCGCTGCGCAATCGGCGCCTCATGCAATGACTTCTCAAAAGCCATTTTCTTCGCAATTGTGGTAACGGTTATTGGTGGGCAATTTAAGATAGTTTCCTAGTGAGGGTTCAAGGTATAATACTCACTCTTCTGAAACTATTAAAACATTTATTGTGAATTACAGGTTCTTTAACCCGTAACTGTAATTTGAATATTTGAGCTTCGTTACTGCATTTGCCAAATCAAGGTATATTTTATGGTAAGCTATTTCGTGCTCCTTTTTGCAAGTAAACTATAGTAAGAAAGTTTCGCGTTTTTTTTCTATTGGTACAATATTAGCAACGCACGAATTTTGTGGTTTTTCAATTTTTAATACTAGAAGCAAATTGGCTCTATTAGGAGTGTGCATCGTTCTACCCGTTGCAAAGTAAAACCAAGCCCGTAGATGGGGAATTGAGGGAAAAATAACCCGAGGCTGTGTTTATATCCTTATCTGCCAACGAGCTGTTATGCAGGCATATGAGTAATAGGTTTAGGTCGTACTCCTTACTCATCTATCATAGATCCCTTCAAAGGTCGATTTATTCCTCAGTTAAGCAGAATCAGTAATCTTATGTGTTCTCCAAAGAAAGTCGTGTCTCCTGGAGTTTATCAGAGAGCTGCATTCAATGCATCTTTAATTTTTGGTGAAGTTTTTTAACTTGTTAAAAAACTCGAGGCTCGAGGCAGTTGTGATGGATGGCCGTTTTCTCTTATATAGATGCAAGGCTTGCTATACACGATTCTATTTGTCGCGGGATGAAATTTCCCTAGACCATATAAATAGTAACCTCTCGTCTATCATCTGTTGAAGCCCCTTCACCACCACCATAGTCACATTGACTGTTGGGTTTAATGCGCCAGCGCTGCGCCATCGGCGGCTCATTTCCTGGCTGCTCAATTGTTATATTCTTCACTATTTTGGTGACGGTTACTGGGAGGGAAGTTAAAGTAGTCTCCTCATAAGGTTTGTTGATATAATACCGACTCTCTTTACTAGTAAACTAAGGTGATAATTTTTGCGATTTTTTTCTCCAGTGGCTCAATATTAGCATTGTCAGAATTCGGTATTTTTTCAGTGCTCGTTGCTTGAACTAATATACTTCAAAATGAAAGTGCGTTTTGTGGACCATCGTTCCGCCCTTTGCGAAGAAATGCTACTAGACAGGGAATAGAGGAAAAAATAACCTTAGGTCGTGTTTAGGTTTTGGTCTGTCAACAAGCAGTTACCCTTGCATATGAATAATATGTTTATGTCCTATTCGTTACTAACCTATCGTAGATCTGGTCCATGGATCCGTCGGGTACTCATCATCAGGCATCTTAGTTGTTCTCCATAGTAAGTCGTGACTCCTGTAGCTCATCGACGATTTGCATTGAGAACGGAGTGTTGTTTTTCTTGTCTGAGAACGTAAACGCTTAGAAGATTTTGGGAATGTGTTTTCTTTTAATAGGAACTCCTTGACATTGGTCCACAAATAGTCTGGAGATTAAAAATAATGAGTGAACGTTACGTGAACCATCGTTCCGCACGTATCAAAATAATTTTATTCTCTATGGATTTCAATGGAGAGATACCACGTACGTTTTCCTTGACGACTTGCCATTCAACATCTCTGTAAAATCGGTCATCTTATCAGACATTATTTGTGTTACCTATAGTGAGTGAAATCTCATTTGTTATTCTTGGGTAATTTCACTCTATGCCGTCCGTCCGGTCAGGAGCACAGCGCTCTGCCCACTGAGCCACTCCGAATCTTTTCTCTCATATTCATTCGGTGATCGGAGGGAAGAAGCGTTGGTTGCAGATTCAAGTTAATCATGTTCAAAGAAATCTTATCTGCCTCTTCAAATCTGGGTTTTGCGTTGTTTGTTTAATGAATATTCTTCTATTGAACCAGTGAATTAAATATTGTTTCAAAATATAAAGATCACGGATGGGCCAACTTGTCTCCGACGAGTCAATTCTTGCATAATGTGTTTTACTTGCTTTTCATACTGTGAAAATATTGAGAAAAATATCTTATGCTCTTTCTTTTGTAATAAGCTCACCCTCTTGTAAATCATTTCGTAGAGTCCGTTTCTCTGAGACACGATGTATTCCCTGTTGCGATATTTGCCTGTTGTCATTCTTTCGTGGTCGTGGTCCCCACGTATGCTGTTGAAGAGTTATTGGAGTACACCTCATCTGTTTGAGATGATTTATGCAACTCATTCAGACTGTACATGTGCGTTTTCCATGAGGTGAGGTTGTGATTTGGTTTGGTATGATTGAAACCATCTTATTCTGAATTCACTATTGCTGCAATAATGCAACAATTGTAGAACTGCATTTATACAACGCGCCGCTTGTAAAGTGAATATGACGGGTAAATTACGGAACTGCCCTAATTTTCTTTTGTGGACTGATTTCATAAATTCTATTTCTTTTTCTTTTCAAACGATTAATATCTAGTAGAACAAATCGTGTTAAAAAGAATGACATGTTTCTATTCTTATAACACAATTTCCTTCTCATAGTTAATCGCACTGCATCGTTTAGAATGGAAACACTTAATCGCATTGCTTTACGACAAGAGCCATTCTTCGCAAGCGGGGTAATCTACTTTTACGTGAGCCTCGCTTAAGCCGCGATGCTAGTTTATTTCCTCTGCAGTTGAGCAGAGCTTGGTGTTATTAATTAACAGTTTAATATCCCTTTTATAGACAATATACAGACATATGAATGCTGAAACACATTTCTCAAGGAAATAGAACAAGGATTTAAAAATAAGAAAAGAACACGGTCACTAAACGAAAAGATTAATTTCAAAAATAGCGAAGTCCATGAGTAAACCATGGCAATAAAATAAAATGAATGAGCGTACTATATGGAAAACAATTCGTGTCTTAATGAAAAAAATACTAAATATAATACCTACTGCAAACTGAGAAAGTAGAGGTAGTATGCAGGAAAAAATTGTGGGAGACTACAAGCAATAAGATTATGGAATCAGGAGCAAGTCGTACCCCGTATGGATTGGCGACTGCCCTGTTTGCATTTCGCCGCTCTATCCACGGCGTTACACTCTGATAACGTACAATATAATTACCTCTTCTAACGCGACACGTTTTTGATGCTTAAATATTTATAATTTAAATATTTTGTGTCATTTTAGCTCAGGCACTATGGGTTTCCCATGCCTTCCAGAGCGGCGAAAATATCGTGAAAACGATGCGAAAATACTGTTCCGTAATTAGTTCAGGTGAGACCGCTTTCTTAAGATATTATGTGCGCGTTGCCTGAAGTCAAGATGCAAACTATTCACGGAACTTCGAAATATCCACCAAAATAGTAAAATTAAGAACATAGTCGAAGAACAGTTCAATGACCCTGATTGCCTGCGGGTCGCGTCTATATTCCTCATTAGCAAGGAGAGGATTGCATGAGTCGACATAGATTCAACGAGGGTTGGTAGAAAACAGTTCGTGAATCGGTAACGTTGATGAACGTATATTCTTGTCATTTGTTGCGAGAGAGGTGTTTGGCTGGAAAGACGAATGATCGCTCCAGGGAGAGGTAGAGATTTCTCATTACACCTCAACATCCAGACTCACTCCTATCCCTATTCAGCCTGCTGTAAAATGGGTTCCAGGATCCATCTGTGGGTCAAACCGGCCGGAGAGAGATGCTGTGCATATCTCATCCTTCTAGTGTCAAGGTCACGTAGTTGCGGAGTTCAACACTTCGCGTTCCCTTGGGCACCTTCGGAGCGTAGTTTTCATTTTACTTGGTATCTCAAGTAATTATGAAAAATGCTTTTATACTGTCTACGAATAAATCTTTGTTTTCTGGATTGTCCTTAGTATTTTGTATCTGCCTCCATCGTAGCGGGTTTATTAAGAGAATAGTATTCATTGAAATTTTTCAGAATAGTGTATTAAAAGTGTTTTAATTTGAATCATATACGAATTGAGTACCTTTTGCTTGTTATATGGTTTCAGTCGTTATGATGAAAATTTTTTGTACACATTCCGCGAACATTTATTCCTTTTCAAGATGATCCCAAATATCATGTTTCTTACTGCATACTATAGCGTTCCTTTACAGAGTGGCATTTTCTGAAAATATTTCAGTAAAGGGTTTTTAAAGGAGTAAACGTGGCTCAGTGGGTAGAGCACTGAATGTCTGGCTGGAGAGACGAATGATCGGTCCAGGGGGAGGTAGAGATTTCTCATCACACCTCAATATCCAGACTGACTCCTAGCCCTATTCAGCCTGCTGTAAAATGGGTTCCAGGATCCATCTGTGGGTCAAACCGACCGGAGAGAGATGGAGACCACATCTAATCACTTTGGTGTCTAGTTCACGTGATTATGGAGCTCTACACTTCGCGTCCCCCTTGGGCACATTAGGCTAATTTTTGCATTTATAGTTTAACTATTTACCATTTTTTTCGAACTAATAATGTTCGAAATAAGAACTTTTTTCTTTTTACTATGTATCACACCTAATCATGAAAAATGATTTTATACTGTCTACGAATAAATCTTCGTTTTCTGGATAGTTTTTCATATAAAGTTGCTGCCTCGAGTATAGAGGTTTCCTTATGCTTTCACTTGACATCAGCCGTATTCATAAACAATGATTGTATTCTGTCTAAGGATATGTCTTCTTCTTCTGTTTGGTTTTAAATCTGTTTGTGCCTCGATTCCAACGCGTGCATTCACAGTGTAGTTTTTATTAAAATGTTTTCAGTTAAGTGTATTTAAACATTTATTTTCGTGTCAATCATACTCGAATTTAGAACCTTTCTCTTGTTATACGGTATCACTCGTAAGCACGAAAAATGATTGTTTATATGCTTCGAACAGCTTTCCCTTTTTAAAATGACCCTGAATATCATGTTTATTTCAATAAACCAAAGGATTAATTTACAGTGAAGTATTTTTAGAAAATATTTCAATAAAGGTTATTTCAAGGAGTCATTGTGTCTCAGTCGATGGAGCTCTGAGAGGCGGTCTGGCAAGATGAATGTTGGGTGTCCGAATAAGTGGGAATTACTCATCACACCGTAACATGCAGATTAACTCATAGGTCTTTTAAGCATGCTGTAAAGTAAGTATCAGAATCTATTTAAGGATCAAACCCTCCGGGGAGAGATGCTGACCACATCTCATCTTTCTGGTGTCAAGTTCTTGTGATTGTGGTGCTCTACACTCCGCGTATATATTGGACACCGTAGGTTCCTTTTGGGAGACATTTCTTATATAGTTAAAAGGTTATTTAATAGTTTTTTCACGCCAATCATATACAAATAAAAATATTTTGCTTTTTATTTGACAATTTACATGATTATAAAATGTGATTTTATATGATCTACGAATATTCATTTTCTGGATACTTACTGCCTTCAGTCAAGAGGGAACATGTGCTTTCACTTCGCATCACTCGTAATCAAAAATATACTTTTCTTTTTACAAATAAGTTTTCGTTTTTCATATGGTCCTAAGTATCAAGTTTCTGCCTCGTCTCTATCGGGTTCATTCACAGTGTTGCATTTATTAAAATTCTTCGGGTAAAAGGTTTTTAAACGTTTTATTTTCGTGCCAATCGTATACAAACTGTGAACCTTTCGCGTTTTTCTGAAACAATTCGTAATCTCGAGAAATGATTGCATACATTCTTCGAACAGATGGTCCTTTTCAATATAGTCCTTAATATCATCTTCCTTTTTTCAAACTAATGGGTATTTAAAGTAGTCATCGCGGCTCAATGGGTAGAGCACTGAGCTTCTGACTGGAATAACGGATGATCCATCCACAGGAGGTGCGGATTTTTTATCACAACTTTAAATGCAGAATGTTCACTTAGCCTACATTATAGGCTTACTTAGCTTACATTTCTAGGCTTACTTAGCATACATTATAATGATAACCGGGATCTACTGTGGGTCAAACCGGCCGGAGAGATATTAAGGTCATGTAGTTGCGGAGTTCAACACTTCGCGTACCCTTGGACACCTTCGGAACATAGTTTGCATTTTGCATTTTACTACATGTCGCAAGTAATTATGAAAAATGGTTTTATACTGTCTACGAATAAATCTTTGTTTTCTGCATTGTCCTTATTATTTTTTTTCTGCCTCAATCGTAACGGGTTTCTTAACAGAATAGTTTTTATTAAAATTTGTAGAAAAGTGTATTTAAACAATTTGTTTTTATTTGATTTGCGAATTGAGTACCTTTTGCTTGTTATATAGGTTCATTCGTAATGATGAAAATTTATTGTACACATTCTGCGAATAGATCCTTCTGCGAGGATATGTTCCTTTACATTGTGGCATTATCAGAAAATATTTCAGTAAAGGAATTTTAAATGAGTCAACGTGGCTCAGTGGATAGAGCACTGAGTGTCTTGCAGGAGAGACGAATGATCGGTCCAGGGGGAGGTAGAGATTTCTCATCGCACCTCAATATCCGGACTGACTCCTATCCCTATTCAGCCTGCTGTAAAATGNTGGGTTCCAAGATCTATCTGTGGGTCAAACCGGCAGGAGAGAGATGCTGACCACATCTCATTCTTCTAGTGTCAAGTTTACGTGATTCTGGAGCTCTATACTCCCCGTATTTATTGGATATTGTTGGCTCTTGTTGGGAAACGGGTTCAAGACGGTCCTAAATATCATGTTACTTTTTTCTCACAAAAGGTTTTTTAAAGGAGTAAACGTGCATCTGTGGGTAGAACACTGAATGTCTGGCTGGAGAGACGAATGATCGGTCCATGGGGAGGTAGAGATTTCTCATCACACCTCAATATCCAGACTGACTCCTATCCCTTTTCAGCCTGCTGTAAATCGGGTTCCAGGATCTATCTGTGGGTCAAACAGGCCGGAGAGATATGCTGTTCATATCTCATCCTTCTAGTGTCAATGTCACGTAGTTGCGGAGTTCAACCCTTCGCGTTCCCTTGGGCACTTTCGGAGCGTAGTTTTCATTTTACTTGGTATCTCAAGTAATTATGAAAAATGGTCTTATATTGTCTATCAATAAATCTTTGTTTTCTAGATTGTCCTTAGTATTTTGTTTCTGCCTCCAATGTAGCGGGTTATTAACAGAATAGTATTCATTAAAATGTTTTAGAAATGTGTATTAAAAATGTTTTAATTTGAATTATATACGAATTGAGTACCTTTTGCTTGTTATATGGTTTTAGTCGTTATGATGAAAATTTATTGTACACATTCCGCAAGCATAAACTCCTTTTCAAGATGATCCTAAATATCATGTTTCTTACTGCATACTATAGCGTTCCTTTACAGAGTGGCATTTTCTGAAAATATTTCAGTAAAGAGTTTTTAAAGGAGTAAACGTGGCTCAGTGGGTAGAGCACTGAATGTCTGGCTGGAGAGACGAATGATCGGTCCAGGGGGAGGTAGAGATATCTCATTGCACCTCAATATCCAGACTGACTCCTATCCCTATTCAGCCTGCTGTAAAATGAGTTCCAGGATCTATCTGTTGTTCAAACCGGCTGGAGAGAGATGCTGACCACATCTTATCCTTCCAGTGCCAAGTTTACGAGATTGTGGAGCTCTATACTCCTCGTATTTATTGGACATTGTTGGCACCTGTTGGGAGACGGATTCACGACGGTCCTAAATATCATGTTACTGTTTTCTAACAAATGGGTTTTGAAAGGAGTAAACGTGCGTCAGTGGGTAGAGCACTGAATGTCTGGCTGGAGAGACGAATGAACGGTCCAGGGGTAGGTAGAGATTTCTTATCACTCTTTAGAATCCAAACTGACTCGTATCCCTATTCAGCCTGCTGTCAAATGGGTTCCAGGTTCCATCTGTGGGTCAAACCGGCCGGAGAAAGATGCTGTGCATATCTCATCCTTCTAGTGTCAAGGTCACGTAGTTGCAGAGTTTAACTCTTCGCGATCCCTTGGGCACCTTCAGAGCGAAGTTTTCATTTTACTTGATATCTCAAATAATTATGAAAAATGGTCTTATATTGTCTACCAATAAATCTTTGTTTTCTAGATTGTCCTTAGTATTTTGTTTCTGCCTCCAATGTAGCGGGTTATTAACAGAATAGTATTTATTAAAATGTTTTAGAAATGTGTATTAAAAATGTTTTAATTTGAATCATTTACGAATTGAGTACCTTTTGCTTGTTATACGGTTTTAGTCGTTATGATGAAAATTTATTGTACACATTCCGCAAACATAAACTCCTTTTCAAGATGATCCTAAATATCATGTTTCTTACTGCATACTATAGCGTTCCTTTACAGAGTGGCATTTTCTGAAAATATTTCAGTAAAGAGTTTTTAAAGGAGTAAACGTGGCTCAGTGGGTAGAGCACTGAATGTCTGGCNAGAGCACTGAATGTCTGGCTGGAGAAACGAATGATCGGTCCAGGGGGAGGTAAAGATTTCTCATCACACCTCAACATCCAGTCTGACTCTTAGCCCTATTCAGCCTGCTGTCAAATGGGTTCCTGGATCCATGTGTGGGTGAAACAGGACGGAGAGAGATACTTTGCATATCTCATCCTTCTAGTGTCAAGGTCTCGTAGTTGCGGAGTTCAACACTTCGCGTACACTTGGACAACTTCGGAGCATAGTTTGCATTTTGCATTAACTTGATATCGCAAGTACTAATGACGAATGGTTTTATATTGTCTACGAATAAACCTATGTTTTGTGGATTTTCCTTACTATCATGTTTCTGCCTACATCATAGCGGATTTATGAACATAATAGTATTTATTGAAATGTTTAGAGAAAGGTATATAAACATTTTGTTTTTACTTGAATCATTTGCGAATTGAGTACCCTTTGCTTGTTATATGGTTTCAGTCGTTAGGATGAAAACGTATTGTACACATTCAGCGAACATATATTCC
>NNCF01139493.1:19069-39390 GCA_002313205.1 Laupala kohalensis
GGTGGTTTCATCCAAGGACTTATTTGTTCTTACTGTTGGAGATGAAATGCATAATTTTATTATGTCTTTTGGTGCTATGAGGTTCAGGAGGTCATCAGAGAGGCCTTCAGGCTCTTCCCTCTGACCTTTGGAATTGGGGAGGAGAGATGTTGGGTTGGCGGTGAACTTACGGTGCCAAGCCAAGTGAGGGAAAACCCCAGCTGAAAACCTCACCTGTAGTTCCCACACTCAGCCAGTGGGATCGTGGAAGAGAAGTCGCTACACCTAGACCACCGCTGTCAAGTTTTGTGTTAAATTTGTATTATTGTGAATTTGTACAATTTGGAAGCTGTACGTACTTTTAAAAAAATCTAGTATGTAAAATTATTTTGACACAGATAGATTTTATTTTTTCCTGAGCAAAACAATATGGGTCTAACGAGTCAAAAATACATTCCAGGTGAACACCTACTTCGAGTATGAATTGGGAGTTTGTATTTTTAATGAAAAAAACTGATTGTTCCTTTATGTGTACTTTAGTGGGTTTATGTTCTTTGGAGAATAAAATAATTGATGTATCAAAAAAAACAAAAAAACACACACACACACACTGGGCATTTGTTGTACCTAGAAAAGTAATTAATAAGGAATTTAAATAATAATTTCTTGAAATTTGTTTTTAAATGTGAGACAGTGTTTTCAAGTTAATGTTCTGTAGCCGCCATGGGAAGTACACGGAACATGTTAGACTGTGATTACGCAATATTTTTGTTTAAGCCTGAGAAACATTTCACGCCTCCCACCGTCCTCCTCCTCCTCCTCGTCCACTTGTGCAGACGAACAAATACAAAAGAGTCTCAAGTGCAGACACGTTTAAATTTACTTGCTTGTAATCCGTGCAGAAAAACCCTGATTGACACAGATTGAATTCAAAATGTCACCTTCCAGAAGAATGCAATAAACGCGTAGTCCAGCTGATCTTAGCTCTCGGAGTAGCATGGGATGGGGTTTGGTAAAATCTTGCCTGATTAATAGAACTAATGAGTCACATTAATTTCTTATTTGTAACGCAATAGTATGATTGTTACCAAAAAGTTTCAAGCTAGAAAAATTAACTAGCATTTTTAAAAAGGATTTTTTAAATATTAATTAGTATTATAAAATGTTTTCATATTGTAATGTGTGATAGATAATTCTGAACACGTATTTTGTATTTTCTCCCAACGGACATGCTACGTTAAATATTAATTCTGACACCATAGTTGTGCTTCCCAATGTTTGGGGAAGAATATACAGTAACGTGGACCGTACCGTTTGGACGTCCCCCATTTGCTGTAACTGATTTAAAGAAACAAACCTCCAAGTGCACCCTCTAAGATAAACTCAAACACAACAGTTTTTCAAACACATACCTTTTTTTTTTTTTNCTAATTATGGTAATAAAACAAAAGGTGTGATTTAGTTGGATTAGTAAGCAGATGAATTGTGTATTAGAAATAATAATTGCACTTTCTTGGTATCATTAATTCTTAATCCAAACTCTGATATCCTATGAAAAAGAAACTTCCCTCAGTTCATGTGATGAACAGTAAGTATTGTCGAGGAAATTTACATTTTCATATGAAAAAAAGGAGCTAAAGTAAGAGGCAAAAAGAGACAAGCTGCAGATTAAAGGAGTCGTCTTCCTCCTATTCCAATTCATTGAGTTATAAATAAGAATATCAAATCATCGTTTCTTCGAAGCTGATAAAAATGGGTAGCTGTTGTAATTGAAGACCTGAAGGATTTTTAAAAAATGTATGTTTCCATTAGGAGAGATTCACGTCTTCTCATTAGATGCTAAAAGAGCTTTAGATGAGAAAGAGTATTTTGTCACGCACTTAAATATTTTCTATTGTTGCGGGTCATACGTTTTCTGAAAGGAGGTAGACTTACTATTCAGGAGATAATGATAAAAGTTACTCAAGTATTTGATGAAACCGTGTTTGAATGGATTGAAACTTTCACATCGTATCTCTTATAAATGAGAAAAGCTACAGTAGAAAAGGGTTTATGGGTACTGTTCAGGGGAAGGAGGTTCTTAAGAATCCTCTCATCTGGAGACAAAACTTCGCACTGTGGTATCTTCCCAAAGAACTTTAATTTACCCGAGAATTAAAAAAAAGGTGCGCACGCAAGAATCCTAAAACCCTACTGGAAGGATTTTGGGTTCAGCACTTGAAACCGAAATGGATCTATGGTGGAAGAAGCGAGATTGATTGATTAAGTCAATTGTACAAAAAGATAGAGTTCTTTGAAAAAGTATATTGCAATATTCTCAGGTCAAGAATCTACAAGACGAGGTTAATTTCATCAAGCGTGATTTGCTACAAATTTTACGAATTATTAATACTGAGTGAAGCAATATATAAAAAGTTATTGAAAACCTGTGGAATTAAGAATCTTTTTTTTTTTTTTACAGTTTTCTACTTTACCTTGCTTAAATATTTTCAAAGGATATGAAGGAAAGTTACTTGTATGTCTGGGGGGTGCAAGCTTTAAGGGTAACTTGAACAAATTATGTTTTTTTACATACTTCGTTTCTTCACACAATAGTCATCTTTTGTTTTACATTGGACAGAAGAGGTTATCTTCTTTTTAGTTTCAAAATAAAATATTAATCAACTTGAATTTTTATTTAGTATTTTAATAAGTTATGTATCTTTTTAATTTAAGTTTAAATGGTCAGCTTATTGTTAATAATTTTATTTTTAAGACATTTCATAATTACTACAGCATGTTTTTGATTAAATTTTGACATCTTAAGTATTTTTATTGTTGTACGCAATGTTCTGTTTGAATTTGGGCTAATTTTAATTAATTCCAACTTGTGGGGGTTTTGCATATTATATTATATTTGTGTTTGTCATTTCAATGGTTTTCAGTCGTAGGTTTTTTGTACTTTTGTCTTGGTGTCGTTCATGTGCTCATAACTCCTAAATAAAAAAACTAATTGATTTCCTTGTTTTATTTCTGTTTCCTCTCAGGTAATTACTTATGTCCAATGCAATATATAGGATTATGTATATAATGTATCTATGTATCTGCGACACTTTACGTGCCTGTGAATGAATGAATGAATGAATAAATTAGTACAATTTTTTTCTATACTTCATTGATATTTAATTTAAGAAACTTACGGAGAAGAGGGAGCCATGTTCTACTATCAGCAAAACCCACTTTTCCCCAGTTCTCGTGGTTGTTTTTACTTTTAGTGTGACTTTTAGGGTTTTTCCCTTTTATCATAATTTAATAGAAACATCGACAGCAGCTTGTTCAACTACAAAAAGGTTATGATATCAGAAACGAATTGCAAACTTTTAACCCCAAATCTCTCCTTTACAGTAGGAATATTAACGCATCCTCTCTTCGTAAATCTCAACTTGCGGTACAGCAAACATCCTGTCAAATTTTCATAGTTTTTCTCTCTGTGTTCTTGACGAATCGGTCAGCAAAACACTCGAAATATTTTCACCCCCTTTTCTCACATTAAACAGCGAGATATCAAACATTCCACAACTGTTTATAAGAATTACATTTTTACAACCTTCACGTACAAAACCCGAGATAGATCTCGATTAGTTTGTCAAACACAATGAAAGAAGTGAAAGTTTGGAAAATGACATTTGAATCGTAATTACCCCTTTAAAATTATAATTTAGAAAACTCCCATCTCAGTAAATGTCTACAATACAAATGCAGCAACCTCTATAAAATTGCTGCAGTAAATTTATTATTTTGTCTCGAACACAACTTGTTCTTTTAAACAATAGTATTTGATGGAGTTGAGCATGAGGCGGATACGTCTGTTAATTGTTGAAATGTAAACGGGAACGTTGAATCACAAAGAAATAGAATAAACTATTTCATAAAATCAAAAAATCAGTTAAAAACTGCATAGGACCAAGTGGGGGACGATAAATAATTAAGCAAGGGCCCCGAATCAGAATCACCATCGATTCCCATCGAGGTCCCGTAATGCAATCGGTGAAAGCTCTATCGAAATCTCTAGGCGATAGCTTTTTCAATTTTCCCAAATTTTTGTAGAAGCTGTTATTACGCTGCTGTTGCGTCAGTCGCACAAAAATTATATTAACCGTTTGTCGCAGTGTAAAATGATTATGAAAACGAAGTATTTTACCCAACATTAAAAAAGAACAGAAAGAGAGAGCAAAAGATAATTAAAGAGTCGAGGCTGATTATTTGGAAGCGAAGGAAAGAGAAATGAATTAAAATGTTTTCAGGTTGAAGATTAACAAAATGAAGGTTTGTAGCCCTTTCCTTGTGACTGCTGTGTGTATTATAGTTACAAGTGTTGAGATGACCACAGAACTCCTCCAGACGGGAAACGATTCGTTTTTACAAAACATTGTACAATAGAAAATGTACACTCGCTAAATGTGTTAAGATATCAACATGTTGTGCATCTGATCAACTAATATCGTGTTTACTCAAGAACGCAACAAATTGCTCTAAACGCATTCCTTCCCATTGAAACACTCCCAATAACATTATCGACGTGTTTGACTCGACGACTGACTTTTGCTCTCCTGTATTGCAAACTGAGACCCCCAAACTCGTTCTCACTCAGATTTTAAAGATATTTCTTTTGATCGTCAAGAAATTTAAAATAAAAATGAAAAAGTAACATCAATAAAATTGAGGCAGCTCGTAGCTTATAAGCGAGCATGTAAACACCTTTGTAGAAAGACAATATAAACGTAAAGAATTCAAGTTTCGTACGTCAAGTCGTCCTTTAAAACACAACTGTTTAACAAAATCTTTTAACATTTGAAGAATAGATTTATTTGAAATACGAACGTACAAAATACATCTTCAACGTGAATTTTGCAGACGCAGCAAATGTGTTTTGTATCATGTATCAATTACAAGTCAACAGGTAACAAAGAATTCACATAGACCTCCATTATTTGAGCTCGTAACGTCCTTCAGAAGAAACGACCAAAATATTTAAATTTCGAAAATCTATGAGGAAATACAAGTCTTTAGCAATAATTACACTTACAATCAAAACTAATACTTCAAAAATATGGAAATGGGATTTTCATCAACAAAGAAATCTTCATACAACAAAACATCAATTTTTATTGGTAGTAATAGTTTAAGAGTTTAAAAATCTAATACAAGACGCGAGAGTTCACATTTCATCAGTGTCCGAATCACTTTCATCTTCCATGGCAGCTCTAGCGGCCTTCTCTGCCTCTGCGTACATGGCCTGAGGCACTCGCTCGTGACGCCCTTTCGACGCCTCCCCTACCCAGCTGAGCTCCAACTCAAATTGCTTGTCTTTCAGTTCGTCGTGCACCATGTAGATACTGGAAGAGAAAGAAAACATAAAATTTGCAATAATAAATTTTATTAATAATAAATTTATTGTCAAAAAACAGTACAAACTGCGTATGACCACGTGGAGGACAATAAACTAATTGTAAATGTTTGTAAATTTACATGTACAAGTTATTATCGAACTATAGATTATTCTGAGTATAGTGTTTAAAAATCATAAGAGTTGGAAAAAAACCCCACTAAATTCACGATTTATTGTTACAATAAACACACCCCTAGACAAAGCCTAGAGAACCTGTATAATAAATCTGCCTCTACCCGAAGGAAAAACGGAGAAAAACCCGGGCCAGAATGGGGCAATGTATGCATTTAAGCCAATATACATGATTGAAAATAATAACTAATATTCATTATAAGAGTAGTACAAGATTTTTATTAATGCAGAAGGACCCAGCACTGAAGATGGTCGTCGTGCAGCCAAAAAGAACTTTTGCATCAATAGAGGAGGACGGAATGACAAAATCTTGTACTACTCTTATAATGAACATCGGACAAATTCCTCAAACTAATATTTGTGCAAATCATTTACACACACATTACAATTATTAGATATTTCACAATAGTCATTTACAATTCCAGAAACTAAAATGAATTGATACTACAACACCTCATTAAATTTTTTTTTAGTAATTTCAGCTGCACAATATTAAATTTAAAAAATTTCCTCAGAACATTAACGAATGAATTCAAATTTAAATTCATTTGCATTGCCCCCCCCCCCCTCATACCCCAACCCTATTTGTATTTTGCTAATACACATAATTCTACATTCAATCAAATATGAAGGAATTTAATTTCTTTCATGTGTGATCAATGAACATAGATAAACAAACCCCTCACACAGATAAGACCATTAACTTTAAATTTATCGAATTGTGCATGAAAAAGAAACCTGCAATGACCTGAATAATGAAGGAAAATTAGTGTAAGAGATTACTAACATTCGGGCAGCCTCTTTGACGAGATCTTTGCATGCCAGATCGGCGAGTTTCAATTTCTCAATTTCTGTTTTCGCTGCTTGCTTGGCTTTACCAATGGCACAACCGTAATAACCCTGCAAAGAAAAGAAAAAAGGTAAGTTAACAGAATATCATTGTTACACAAACCGAGGGAGACAATTAAATACACACTGAATAAGATTAGAATACATTGATAGTTGAATTTGTTAACAATCAGCTAATACATGTAGGTTGTAATCCAACTTTTGAAATAGTCTTTTTCAAAAAATTGGTCAGAACTCACAAAAAATTATTTCATTAAAAGGTTATAATTTTTTAATAGAATAAGTTGTACACAAAGAAATTTAATGAACAATAGATTTGTAGACAAAACAAAGTTAATTCCTTAAATCAAAAGGGTTAAATAGTCATTACCAAATATTGGTATTCAGTAACAATCCACATTACAGTTAGTGTCTTTGAATTGATAGACAGGACAATGCACAAGACCCATACAGTGTAAGAAAAAAAACGAAGCACTTTTTGCCAAGGCAATAAAGAAAACTTACGTAAGATACACCTGATGGATCCACCATGCACATGACTGGTCCATCATCTTCAAAGCTTCCCATAATGACACTGCATCCAAACGGCCGAACTGCAGAGTATAAAGTATATGCATGCATATACATGGAAACACGGTCATTGAGGTACTGGAGAGGAATGTTATTGCCATACTGTGATCTGTAGTTGGAGGCTTCACTTCTAGCAGTTTCTACAATTTGACGAGCATCTGAGATGAGACCAGACACAGCCTAAATAATCAAATGGAAAACATTCTTCATATTAAGCAGAGACAAGAACAGGCACATGAATTTCAATTCATGCTCTCTCACTCTGTAGGACACACAACAATGTATTGGCTTCACTAATTAAATCAAAGTAATTAACAAACCATTCCAACGTGAGTGTCAATGTTAAATATCCTCTTGTTTGCACCTGATTCGTAGAGTTTGGAAGTAACTAGTTTCTCCACAGCAAACACAACACCATCTTTACCTCTCAGACCAATGACCGTCCTGAACATGAAAACAATGTCAAATAATTGACATACTGTAAAATTCCCCAGAAATACTGCGAGAAAGTACATACCCGCTATTCTCCACCGCCTTGTGGGCATATTCGACTTGAAATACTCGCCCATCGGGAGAGAATTGCGAAGCTGAAAGATCATACTGGAAAAAGAAAATCAAAAAAGACTTTTACAGATACTTTCCCATGACCATAAAAAAATTCGTGAAAATGTTCTTTTGCTATTTCAAACAACGAAAGGGTAGAACAAAAGAATTTGATTAACGTAAAATTATTAAAATTCATAACCTCATTTTCAGTTGAATCTACATTGTTTCTTGACAGAGCAGGACAATATCCAAAGGCTACACATTGAATAATACTCACCCCAGTACCAATCGAACTCATATTTCAATCCACAATCGTCTTTTTCTCGCACAGAAGAATAAATACACAAAGGCTATTGGCACTCGATGTATCACCACACCGTGATGCTGCAGTTTACTTTCCTTCTGGCGACATTCTGGAACGACGCAATACAGCCAACATGGCGATGTGGTAGAAGTTTCGTGCGAAAGAGAAATTTATCTCAGCGGTTTGGCATTTTTTTAGTTACGAATATTCATTTTCTAATCGTGTCTAGCATATAACCACTCTACTACCTTCGAAGATAATGCGATACACAAAGTTACTTTGAGTGCTTTCTCATTGAAGTGACGAGCAATGTTGGTCAGAATGCATATGGTGCCGGTGTAAATATGCCAGGTAACTATACTTCTGTCAAGAAAATAGGTAATAAGAATCTGCATAATTGGTACAGAAAACAGCACAAGCTTATCACCCATAATTAATAGGATATTATCAAGAATTAGCTTATGAGGTGAGTGGAAACTCATGGAAAGAACATAATTTTTTAAAGAAATAAAACACAATATTAAGAGTTTATTTAATTTTAATTTTCTTAAGCAATCTAATAGTGAATCGTAAATAAGTACAAATGCTTAGAGGAACATGATAATTATCTTTGGAATAAAAGTTATGCAAACTACAAGGACTACTTAAGTGTGAAATAGGATACAAAAAAACACACTTATTTGGTTTAACACAGGAATAAACATTACAAAACTTTATTCACAACCGTACAGTTACGACTTGTTTACATATAGCATGATACTTGCATTTGGTTCATCAATCTAACACTCACTGACTGTAACAAAAAATAATAATAACTTGCAGCCACTGACTGATTTTGGATAACAGACCTGTTCTGAGTTCTATAGGTATCTGAGATCTCATACTATTAACAGGAATGAAAGTCACTTTTTTTTTTTTCAAGTAACCACTGCCGGAATAACAGCTATAACAATGCATTTGACAGGCACAAACTACGGACCAGTGGCCGAAGATAGAGGAATACCCATTTTTTCAGCTACACTTGCTTGGGCCACTGCTGCATTGCGGAGAGAGAACAAGTGCGACATTTCCAATTCAGTCTTTGCCAATGGAATAGCTTTATCAAAAAGCTCAACGGCATGTTTCAGATTTCCTCTCTGAACTTCGATTGTTCCCAAGGTTTCATACCCAAACTCACACCGGTCGTCCATCTTCAGAGCTTGGGTGATGAAATCAATAGCTTTGTTAACATCCCCAGTCCATTGCAGTTGGAGTAATCCTCTATGGACGTATACTGCTGCGTTCTCAGGTTCCACTTCAATTGCTTTGCAGAAATAGGCATCAGCATTGTCGTACTCTTGCTGATCACATAAAACTTGGGCGTACAGAGTGTAACATTCTGAACAATCTGGAAATTTTTCCACTGCAAGGTTAAAGTTCTTCATTACTTCTTGCATCTTCCCCTTGTTTTGAGTTTGAAATGCAAAACGGTAATCTGTGTAACATTTCTGAACATATGCAATAGGGAAATTTGGATTCAGTGACACCGCAGCCTTGAAGTCATCCATTGCTTCTTTTACCTTTTCCATTAACAAATGTACCTGCCCTCTATGATGATATACGTCTGAGTTGGTAGGATCCAGCTTGGCAGCGTTATTGAAATCTTCTATGCTCTTGTCAGGTTGCTCAAGTTGCATGTAGAGCGATGCTCGCTTGATCAACGCATTCACACGCAGCTTGCAGTCAATGGTGTCATCGCTTATGACCGTTTCAAAATCTTTCAGTGCATTAACATGATCACCCATTAGTAAGCAAAACGTAGCACGTAAAACATAAGCTTTATTGTTATTTTCACCCTTGCTCTCAATTTCTTCTGTACATGCTGGCACTATCTCTTCAAAATTCATCTTTTTAAATGCATTCTGAGCTTGGGCAAAGCCTCGCAAATCAGCTTCAGCTACCTCAATCTCATTCTTAATACTATTTGTAATGGGATCTTCTATGAACGATGAAAAGTAGGTCTTGATGAAATGTTTTGAAGGCATTATTGTCTTGCGATTAGCCATAGCTTCTCTTGCATGCACCTTACCTAGTTCTTTCAGAATTCTGTCAGCAGTTAGAAGTGTATTTTGATTCTGGAAACCTTCTAAAATGCAAGCGGCTGTGATATCTTCCAGACTTTGAGGTAGATCGTGGGTTAATTCACATGCTTTGGCTCGTCTCTGAAGTGCCTTTACGTATTTTGGATTGAGCTCAAGAGCATGGGTGCAGTCATCCTGAACTTCTTTGTACATTTTCAGTTGTTCGAACGCTGCAGCACGATTCTGGTAGAATGTTGCCAAATCAAGCGCCTTATCTTTGGGGCAGTATTCAATAGCCAGATTGTAACACTTGATTGCGTCATCGTATTTGCCTGCCTTAAAGTGTTCATTTCCTTCTGTTTTATGATTTAGAGCTTTCTTCAAAAGACTCTGGTTAGACCCGTCTTCAGAACCGTGTTCCGTCCCCGCCCCGTCTATGGAGATCTGATTTGCTTCAACAAGAGGTGTTGGAGGAGCTTTCGATCTGTCGGTCAATTTACGCTTTTCATTTCTTGACGCATTACCGGACTGTTTAAGGTACCAATAACCTATGCCGAGTGCCACTGGCGCGCCAACTATCAATGCTACTTGCCATTTTGACCACGACGAACCAGTCGACCCGACACTGCTGGGCGCCGCCATGCTAAACCAGGTTGTTTACAGCGTATAGGTGTTGCCAGCTGCTGAGATTTCAACGTCGCTAAACTAGTATTCCGGCAGCGTTAATTTGCTAATGTCTCGGACACGTAATCGCTTGACAAACACTGTTTGTGAACATGGGTGGTTTATTTACGTCACCATGACTAATGGATGTTGTCAGACTCATATCTAAAGTCTGTTTCGACTCTTAATCGGTTAATATTATGCATGCTGATATTTAATATAGCCATTTAATTGTTGGCATGTTGTTGTAAATTACGTTTATTCACTGTAGCCAACATTCTGACATTTCAAACTGGAGCACGAGAATTGATCTGCCCTAGAATATTTGTATAATGATACTCCATTGTTGATTTATTGAATTTTTTTTTTCGCAGATCGTAATTTTATTATTATTTACATGTTTATAATACGAGCTTCGTATTTATTTAGTCCGAAAATGAATCCACAAGACGAGATAGGGATCAGAGATATGTTGGCACCTTGATGTTCAACCTGCTGTCTCTTGTTTCTTAGTTATCTTGAAATCTACGATTGGTGGAGGAAGAAACGCGCAATACTTGACCTTGATGAAATTTGATTGACACAAAATAAATTATCGTATTGATACCATTTAGTTTTAATTGTGAGAACGAAGATAATTTTTCATGTGAATTTCATTTGAGAACGCTTTTGGAATATCAAGGACGAAGTAAATTTAATTGAATTTCCAGTATTTTACAATTTACTTAAAATTGTAAGTCTCTCAAAGTATGAATAGTGTTTTAATATAAGTTGAAATATTACCTGAGGAGATAAATTAAGTTTTCGTTCTTTCATTGGCATATTTCATTCAGTTTCTTATTATTGAGCAATTTTAGTTTGTCCAGTGAAGTAAAATAGGGATGAAAGAAATCTGAGTCTTGGGCTGATTTTATAAAGAAACCCCTGAAATTCTTCATGATTATCATGCAATTCAATATAATGCATTTGTATGGCATATATACATTTCATGATTTGATTCTTGCTGGGATGAAAATACTAATGAAACCCATGTGATGATACATTATTCTGCATGTTCAATATTATGAAAATTACAGAAAGATTTTGTGTTAAACCTTCATTATTACAATGTATGTTTGTGACTTACAAAGTCCCCTTGTTATATATACAAGGTTGGTGTACAAGTCTCTGCATCTTGATATTACATATTAATATTTTACGGGAGGTTCTGTCTTTGAGACCTGCTCTTCCACCTGGGTTGCTGGTGAACTCAAACTGTCAGTTTATAGTCCATAAAGTACCAAACTGTTAGTTTATTGTAGTCATATGCTTTGACAATGAAATTTTTTTTTATGTTTTATTTTCTAACTAATTCTTTTTCTGGAGTAAGTGAGGGGTAAGTGCTGATGAATACCTCACTTGGTTTGGGTGTTGAAGGGATATCAAACCACTTAGAAAAATTGAAGGAGTGAAGTTGCTACCACTACACGACCACTGTTGGTGTTTATCTAACATTCTAATTACTATTTATCTAATTCTGATAAACTACTTATTTGTCGTAATGTTGTGTTCTTCCTTCCTAACACACATTTTCCTCTTGACTTTGGTATTTGTATCAAATACACTTTCTTATTCTGCCAATTTGCTGTGGACTGAGATTTTGTGTATTTAAGTTCACTTAGTTTTGATTTTGATCTGTTTAGATTTATACCCTATTTGTCGCAATTAACTTACTTAGGTTTCTGCACATTTACTTAAGTGATAATTTTCAATTTTTGTCCTGTGACCCACAGTACTCCCCATTCAGCAGAAAAGAATGTTTTAATCTTGTACAATATCCTTGGTGTAAGAGAGCAAAGATTACATTACTCTTCCAGGTAGTACTTCAGCTTGTACATACAATTCCTGAAGTAA
Source organism: Laupala kohalensis (assembly GCA_002313205.1). Classification (NCBI taxonomy): domain Eukaryota; kingdom Metazoa; phylum Arthropoda; class Insecta; order Orthoptera; family Trigonidiidae; genus Laupala; species Laupala kohalensis. The sequence goes on from NNCF01139493.1 coordinate 31,494, forward strand.
ACAAATAAGGTACTGCCAGAATAGAAATTAAAAACTGTTTAGTTTCATACATAGAACAATAAGCTGCTTAATTCTCCAACAGTTAACGAGAAACCATCAAAAACCACCAATAACAATCAAAATGCCACCAGGAGAACCTGAGAAGAATTCAGGTCACGACCATTTCAAAGTCGAGTACAGATTAAAAATATTAGTATTATGAAAAATAAGAAATAATAAAAAACATAATTACGGTTGGAGATTGTCTTGTATTTCTTTAGAAATATAATACAACGTAAATTACAGTGACTGTGATGACATACAATGTTTTTTATGTTATATATTGAATTGTAATGTAATACTTTTGTAACTCTGATGAGGTCCCAACACATGGGACGAAATGTTAGCTGTATGTAATACAAATAATATAACAACAGTCTCAAATTTATTATTTTTTTCCTCATGATCACTGTGCTTTACATTGTATTATAAAAAAACATGCATTAGTATAATTATTGTATTTTAGTCGTTTATTATTTGATGACATATAGAATGAAACCGTAAAAAAAATATTTACATTATTGCTGTAGATAACCCCATAAAAAATATTTAATGGGGTTATTCAAACTCATATTAACTTCTTTCGTTAAATTCAATAAATTCCCTATACACATTAGAAGCAGTGGTGCAGTAGGAAGTTGTTATTCGTGGATTTGAAGAGATTCATTCCACTTATATCTCGTATGTCTTTTGGAGGGAGATTAAACAGAACAGAGAAATAGTAGCCTTAATTTGTGTGTTGTGTTTATGGACGAGAGAGTTTCTCGTAAAGCGAGGATAAGTCTTCAAACATTCAGTTGTGACAAACATCCTTTATCTTGATACTTCACGGTGTAATAGATAAATCAATATTTTCTAACAAGTTCTCTCAGAATCCAGGTTAAGACACTAGAATAGTAGTTCCCGAAGATTCTGGATTATGGATTACTCCGTATGTCAATAACTCTTACTCCTTCGTACACTTCAACGTGGGATTAGTTGTTGGTAAACCCACCTACTAACAATAGCCCCTACCACCCAGCTCCTACCTCCTAAAAAAAAATTTTTTTTTATTTCATGCGCACGAATTATTATCGAACTATAGATTATTCTGAGTATAGTGTTTAAAATATCATAAGAATTGAAAAAAAACCCACTAAATTCATGATTTATTGTTACAATAAACACTTTGCCCCTAGACAAAGTCTAGAGAACCTGTATAAGAAATCCGCCTCTACCCGAAGGAAAAACGGAGAAAAACCCGGTTTGCCAGGATGGGGCTACAGAATTAATGTACACAACCGTGCCAATTTTTAGTACACATAAAACTAAATTAATATGAGCCATACGGCAACACAATCATGCAAGAAAATAGTTTTTGAAATTGTTATAAGTTATTTTAAAAAGTTCTACAGCAATGGCGTGATAGAGTACAAGACGGATTTAACTTTTATTAAAATCAATAAATTCTTTTACAGTGTAGAAGCACTGGTGCAGGAGGTAGTTTTTAACCGCGGATTTGATGATATTCAATTTCATAATATCTTTTATATTTTTGGCAAAGAGTGGTTGACACTCTAGGGCGATAAATATTATTACTATTGCGAGTATTGTGTTCGTGAACGAGACTGTTTCGTACGAAGTAAGGGTGGTGCTTCAGTAATTCGGTCTTAACAAACACGACGGCTTCATAAATATGAATGTGTGGAAATGTTAAGACATTTAATTCCTTGAATAAATGTTTACAAGAGTTTCGGGAGATGAGATTTACAAATTATCCGAACTCTCCTCTTTATTTATTGATGCAAAAGACCTTTTCGACCACATGGTGGCCATCCTCAGGCCAACCCGTGACGTCAAATTCCTGAAACTTCCCTATATAATCCAACCCTTCGTGAGAAAATGGTGCTTTTAGCCACCGCTTGCCAAAGGACCCGGGTATGCCAGCTTTCTCACTTCCTGTTATTATCTCGTATTATATTGAAACTTCGGACAAGAAGGGTGTAGATTATTTTCAAAATGTTTCAATTTTTATCTATTATGTAATTTATATTTTGTAAAATAAAAAATTGTAGCATTGAGAATGGTCACCATGTGGTCGAAAAGGCCTTTTGCATCAATAAATAATGTCAGAACAATGAAATCTTTTACTTCTCGTTATATGAATTGTTGTCTTAGGATACAAGAAAATCAAATAAAAATAAAAAAAGAGAGACAACTTTGTCAGAATAAAACGGAAATGATTTTGGAGTATGAAATATTTTATAGAGTTTTATACAATATTTTAAGAACACATTATATATTAAATAAAGAAACAATATTTAGTAATTTTTGAATTGGTAAACGTATTAGAAGTCGGAGGGGGATGGTAGGTAAATAAGCTTGAGGCCCCCCCATCGCCCCCAATATTTTCTTGAAGTCAACATCAGTGGTTCTGGAGCAAATTTTGGATTTGGAGACCCCCCACACCCCTCAACACCCATCTAACACTTTTTCCCCCACACAAATGAGCCAATGAAGTTAACAAAAAATAAAAAAGTAAAATTTAATTCTTCTTTTAATACATACATTTATCTTTCATTCAAAAAGTCAAAAAGAGACCAAAGAACCAAATAGCTTTCTTTCCAGTGGTAACTTTTTAGCTGTTATTGATTTATTATTAAGTAATATTAAAAAAAAATTAAGTAGTGAGTCCTTCTGGGATTCTCCCCCCGCCCTCCTACGAACGGCAACAATTTGTCGAGGTCAGGGTCAATTTGTCCCCTGTCTCGGTAGCACAGATCAATACGTGTGTGTACATGTTGTCGCAGCCCAACAGTAAAATCTACCTCTTTATAAAGAGCTGGCCGATAACGAATAAAACTTTTGTTCTAATAGAATTTGCCTCTTGATGAACCTAGGATTAGGGTAACAATTTCGTAATATTGTCTCTAGTTTTCAAAAAGACACTTTATAAGGAGCCTGAAAATCTTAGGCCACTTAATAGAATAACTTTGTTGATTATCGGTTGGCTTTTCATGAAGCGCTTAGACTCTTTATAAAGAGACCGATTTTACTGTTGGCCTGTGACATGTACATATATTACTGTAATAAATAGTTAATTGCCCAGAAAGCTGCTATGAACTGTGTATTACTATTTGCAGGACAAACGGCTGATTTACTGTTTTATATTTTTTGTCAACATTATAAAGAAAGAGTGAAGTGATACTTGTTATTGTTATTGTTTAAAAATGTTTAAAAATGTGTGTAGGAAACTGAATTGGTGAAGTTTTTAGGTCGAGTAGAAAGTTCACAATGTCGGATTTAGAGATATTTAATCATGTAATTTCTCTTCATTCTGTTTGGAAGTGAGTCACGTTGGAGGAACTGTTGTAAGACTCTTGTGTCCCTCTCCGAGAAAGTGTGGTTTGATGCAGGGCCCTTCAAATAATGTTAACGTCTTCTTGCTACATTTTCTGCCTACTATACAGCTGTCTCTTCCTTAAGCGGAGGGACTCTTGCGTATAATTTTAACTATTTATTTCATAAGTACTAGTTAGGCTGCTTTTTTTGTTTTTGTTTTTTGGGCAGCCCCAAAAACATGACACTGTAGGTGAATGAAAATATTAATTTCAATAAAACATAAAAGTTCGTTTTGTACTTTATTACACCGTTGCAGTAGCACTTTCGAAATAACTTATAACAATATAACAATTTTGTGTTGCGTCTCATTATTCGTGTCACTTAAGTTTTATCTGTACTCAACCTCGACGTGGTCCTGTACATTAATTAGATCCATCCTGGCCCGGGGGGTGGGGGGGGGGATTCCCCCCCTGTTTTCCTCCGGGTAGAGGCAGACTTTTTTTTAATACAGGTTCTGTAGGCGCCTGTTTAAGGGTAATAAATCTGTAATTTAGTGTTTTCTTTAATAGTTATGATTTATAAACAAAATTTTCCGAATTTTTTTACAGTTTCATAATAATACGTACTTGTGAAATAATGGGATACATCCCTTGCTTCTGGAGAGTAAATTAGTTTGTGTGTTATCTCCATGTGGTGATACACTGTTAATGAACATTTTTACTTTCCAGTCGTACAGAATGTATACGAGAAGAATTGCAATCGGCGGAAAAAGAAATTTCAGATCTCTTCGGATCTTTGCGAAGTGTCTATTTTTGAAATTTTGCCCGTGATGTCCGTGTGTATATGTATGTTAAGAATTTTGTTCCCCCTTTTTATAACTCACGAACAAAATGATGCATCAAAAAACTTGAGAATTGTCTTTGAATGCCCTTGGCAAAAGAGAAGCCTATTTCCCCACTACTGGTTTCTTAAAATTCAAAATTTATGGAACATAAATAGGAATATATTTGTTGAACAAGAAATTTTTGCGTACGGATTGCTAAACATCATTTCTTTATGTTACACTGTTGTTTTAGATACAGCGACTAATTTTAACGCAATGTAGAGTAATCTCGGAAGCACCTTATCGAGATCGGGCTACGAGGCAGTTTTTCAACGTAGTCTGCTTACTGCTTTTTTTGTGTGTGTGTGTGTGTGTGTGTGTGTAAGAAATAAAATTGGAAAGTTGAGTGGAACACAACACTCCAGATTTATTAAATTGAAGAGAACTATATAAAAAAATCAATTACGCACAATTATAAAATATAATATAATCTATTGCTAAAAAGAAGAAAGAAAGCAATAAAAACTGCTGCTTCACTATTTGGGAAGTGAGCAAAGGGAGGATCGATCAATTTGGATAAAAATGCGAAAGAAGGAAAATCATAGATAAGAAAGTTCATTTTGGAGATGAATCCACAGAGATCAGACTCAAAACGGTGCCAGGATCAAATACAGATAAAAAATATGACTATTATAGATAATAATAAATATGCACTTAGGACATTTTATACTAAAATAATCTGTTACTAAAATATAACATGTATTATGTAAGGAATTCTCTTTACTATAATCTTTATCCTCGACTAGGAAAAATATTTCAAATTGATAATGAAGACTTAAATTTAAATTTTATTTACTAAAATTCCGAAATGTTATACAAAAAAAAGTGGTTTGGTAGGAAGCTGTTAACATTATTTAGTTTACATTGTGAGGCATTCCTTGTATTAATGATTATTTAAAAAAGTAGAAATACCTTCTTTTAACTATTACAAAGATATCCTTTGGATGAAATAAATAAAGAAAATATTCAATTTTAATGAATGATTGAAAACACAGGATACTTGATTAAAATTTGATATTAATGTCGATATATTTATTAAAAAGGAGAATCTGTTATCTTCGCTCACATGAATTTTGTAATTCTTCCTCAAATTGCCAGGTCGTAAAGGTGAGCGAGTATAAATTGTATCTCAGGGCTGAAAGGTGACTTAAATCCACTATTGAAAGAACATCACTTCTAAAATCAATATATTTTAACCGTTTGATACAAAATTCGTGAATGAACAAAAGCGACCCACTTCTCAACAGACAACCATTCGTCACAACCCTTTTGAAACCACTTCATTAAATTATATAAATACATAAACTTTAGTGTTAAAAAAGCAAAAGTTACAAACTGCGTCGTGTGACCACGTGGAGGACAATAAACTAATTTTACTCTCCGGAAGCAAAAGCAAAGGGACGTATTTCCATCAATTCCGATCAAGGACCCTAAAAGGCAGAGGCTAAGGATTTAACATTTCGACATAGTACTTCTAACGATAAAAAATAGTTCGACACATGTTATAGTAGTAACAAATACCAACAAATATTGTATTTAATTAAACAAAAGTCATTTCACAAGTACGTATTATTATCAAGTTATAAATCCTTCAGAAAGTATTGTTGATAATTCGTAACTATTAAATAACACTAAATTCGCTAATAATTATATCAANAACCCGGGCCAGGATGGGGCTCAAGAATTAATGTAAACAACTGTGCCATTAATGTACATATTTGCGCTTTAAAATATTGAAACAATGTTTCGACCCTTTATTCGGTTCATAATCAAGTTACTAAAAACTTTGTGAAAATTGTGTGGGGCCAGTAGGGTCATCCAATACTGTTAATGATGTTCTTGTGGATTGGTTGACATGGTGTCACTGGCCCTATCCAATGATAGATGCGAATATTATAACAAATAGTTGCAAATTTGGTAAAAAATTAATGCCTTTTTTTTTCTAGCCCCTAACTACAACCATTGTTGTATTAGAGACAACTATTCACAGGTGTATTTTAAATATGTTTCCGAATCATTTGATTGAAATATGTAAGTAACTTTTTTTTCTTTCTTTTTTTAAACAGAATTCTGTGCTGAAATAACTGATGTTGAGTGTTTTCTGGATTTTCCACCTTAAGGTGAATAACTTCACAGTTCTTTTTATTGTAATATTTCAAATAATGATTCAAAATAGTGCAATATATTTTTGCTGAACTTATTTGATAATTTAGGATCATACTGAGAAAGTGTGTGTGTTTTTAATTCTTTTTATAAAATATTTTTATTCTGGTATCTGTGATGAATACTTTTTATTTTTTAATGAACTGCCAAGAACTGAGTAAGATAAGTGAGTAGAAATACAGGGCTAGTCATATTTTCCACCTGCATATATAATTAATGAAAAATCAAACAATCCTTTTTTTAAATGAACAGACATACATTTACTGTAAAACAAATAACAAATCAATATCAATTTCTGTTCATAAAAAAATTGGGTTAAATTTGTTATTTGTTTTAGAGTAAATGTATGTCTGTGCATTTAAAAAAAGGATTGTTTGATTTGTCAGACATACAGGACGTTTTGTTAGACGCATACACAACATAACTTTGAGCAGACATGTAATTAAAGTTGTAAACATAGCAATGAAACATATCAGATTCATTAGTTTCATTTAGATTGACTTCCACTTATAAAATTTTGATTTACTTTACAATTATTTTTATACATTTAGTAAATTTAGATTTTTATATGTAATAGTTCACTTCAGAGCTCATAGAGTATGTTTTGTGCTCCTCTGTACATTTTAGTCAACTTTATTTGTTTTTTTATTTTTGATATAATTTATCTGTGCATTTGAGAAGCATGAGAGAGACAATTATATTTTGGTAATTTGTGAGGGGGGGTGGAATGGAAAATGGCTGGTTTAGTTTATTTTAATGGTTTAAAAAAAGTCACAAGTAGATGGTGTTTGAAAATTTTAATGGGTAGATATCCAAAACGGACAAAGGATTTGTTAATCCAAATTTTATGGAAATGGAAGAGTTGGGGGATATATTCAGAGTCTCTTAAACTGTTACCCGTAACCAAACACTCATACCTTGAAATATAAAATGTTCAATTTTCGGTTATTTCTTATTTAACTAGCCAAAAACTTCAAATCTCGTTCCTTGCGAAATCATTCGTCACTTCTGTTATAGAAAGGAAGACTCCAGAAATTTGTCTGATTAAAAAGACCGTTGCGTTGAAAATGAGATAATTTCTCGAAACTTATCTCGTTTTCCTGTTGTTTGATACATATACAACACGTTCCGATAACGGTGCCTTGTGTGCTGATCGCGTGGATCGGATGATCGGATCGATAAGGCAGAACGCGGCGCATATTTCCGCGAGTCCTCGAACGCTACGCCAGGTCGCAGCACCGGCGCTCGCAGTTCCTCAGCGGGCCGACAGATGGCGCGGGCGTGGCGCGACGCGGCCCGGGGGCCGGGTTCTGGGGGTCGAGAGCCAGCCGCGGCGTGGAGTGTGTGTCGTCGCTAGGCTGCGCCGCTGTTCGCTGTGGGTCTGTGCGACTGCGAGACTTGTCCCAGTCGGCCGGGGTCCCCGGCCGGGCTTCGTTGGTTGTTGGATCCATTCGTCGGTTCCACCCTCCTTTCCTCCCCCACCCCTGTCTC
>NNCF01139501.1:4401-39704 GCA_002313205.1 Laupala kohalensis
ATATATATATACTAACCAAAAAAGTATCATAAAAATATTATCACACACAGGAAAATGATAGATGAGTATAAATGTAAGGTAGTACAGGGAGCATGTGCTGCTCTGTGTTGTCATGTTTGTATCCATGATGATACATCGTCGTCAAGCAATTTACTCCTCAAGCAATCCCATCCATGACACGCGTCATTACATCCATCACTCACAAAGCCACTGCTTTGGGGAAAAACGGTTCAGTACATCGTCAAGTGAATCGTCGTGGAGAGCTGGTTGCATCTAATATTGATCAAAATAGCGCATTACTTTTTGTGCAAGATAGCGTCATCTTGTGGTGTAAGATTTTGTTATCCTGGATTGCATCATCCTAAGAAGTAATATTGTATAAAACTGGATCACATGTCATCACACATATTAGAACCCTTACCCCTATTTGACTCAGAACCTTGTTTAATCAGATTACGTCATCCTATGGTTCAACATTGCGCAATATCGGATTGCGTCATCTTATGATGCAAGATTGTGCAATCGTGTGATGCAAGATTGCACCATCCTGAACAAGATGCTTCTCGTATCCCCACCCCTCTTCTAAGTTTAATCTGGAACACCCGTGTTCAAGATTTTTCGAAGCAACATGCACATTCACTACACCTTACGCCCCACCACCCCCATCACCATTTCCCCCAACCTTTTCTATGCTAGTACCGGCACACGTGTTATTCTTGTGGAGAACTTGCACACCTGTGTACAATGTCACACCACATCAATCACCGTTTCTGTGCTCTAACCCGCACACGTGTTACTCTAATGGGTGGAAACGTTGTTTAAACCGGTGCACCCGTGCACGATTCCTGTTACCCCAACATCTTAATCGCCCCTTAGTTCTAGGTCATCGCCTGGAACCAACTCCAATATTATTCTTATGGGAAAAACTGTGCTTAAACCTGCACAAGTGTCCTACTGCTCTGTGCTCTCGTTTCTTTTTCCGTATTAACGCTTTATATTCTTTCATATACCTCCGATACTGCTTTTGTCCATTTTTGTAGTCAGTTGATCCCCGTTTCTCTCGTTTGTATATGTGGGGTAATTTAATACGTTGTCTCTTCTTTTTGGGTCATTTCCTCATTCAAACATGGCAGCGCCCGGCTATATCCACTGGTCAATTTTGAATCAAGAGATTCAACTAGTTTGAACATGTCCTCTTGCAACTTTCTAATCCTTGCATCTGCATCCTATTTATCTATTCAACATACATGGTGTCGCCGTGTTCTCTCTTCTTATACTTATCCCAGTCTTTTTTATGTGGTTAATTTAGTTTCTGTACTTATTTTTCTTCCTGTCACTGCTTCAATGTTGTAAAGAATCGTCTTATGGTTAGTTTTGATAGTGTCGTCCGTTTGCCGCATTGTTGGTGTAGTTTTAGTTATTTTGGCTGTATTGTTACACCTATAAAAGAACTAACTATTTCATTATAGAATACACCTATATAGTTACACTTATATAGTTACACCTATAAAAGAATTAACTATTTCATATTAGGCATTTCATAAGTATTGCTGATGGTTAAATCCTTTGCTAAAATCAGTCTTTTCAAAATTTTCTCTCGTCGAGTATCTATTATGTCTCCCCACGATACGTATTACTTAGAGAGTTTTTGTTGAATACTCCTTTTCCTCTAATACATCTATATGTTAATAACAAAAAAGCACTACTTTCCCTCCTTCAGTTTCGTGAATGACATTTATACGTACATGACTGATACATACACAGAGTTGTGGTGGTGTTGAGCGTCGGTCAGAGTGAAGTCTGTTGCAGTCATTACGTAGTGGTCCTGGACCAGAACCCAGACAGATGAGATACTGGATCGTTGAGCTTCCGAGTCCCAGATGATGGTGGCGGGGAGCCCGTCACTGGGATGTCTTTCGTCAGGCAACTCCCACGCAATGTCGGTTCCATTTATACTGTAGGTTCTCTCTCTCCGATCCTAATCTCTGATTCTCTGTCCGTATATATATGGTTTTCACTCGTACGTATTAAAAACTAACAGAAAAACAAACTATTTACATATTATTTACAAGGTTTTTTGTACACATTTGCATGAAAATCTAAAAAACATCACAACATAAATTATTNGCTTGTTGAGATGTTCAAGCTTGGGTGGGAAGGATAAGGCGTAAAAATAATTTAAAATGTCCTGTCGACCATTAGAGTGTGTCGCGGTTTCTTCCTCGTAGCTCGCGTCGGTTGGTCGATCCGAGCTACTAAGGTTGGACACGACGTGAGGGGAGTTGGGGAAGAGATCTAATTAGCCAAGGGAAAGGTGGGATCTGAAATAGAGATACTCGTACGTATTAAAAACTAACAGAAAAACAAACTATTTACATATTATTTACAAGGTTTTTTGTACACATTTGCATGAAAATCTAAAAAACATCACAACATAAATTATTTACAGTTTATTGTCACTGTCTTTGGTTTGTATGCGCAATAAAAACTAACAAAACAATAAAACAAATTATATACATAAAAACAATTGTTTACAACTGTGGAAACAATGACACTGGAGCCTGCGTAGGGGCTACACTTATGATACGGATCGGTATGCCCTGTTTTTGCCCGACTTTTCTTTTCTTACATCTGCTTTCTCCATATATTACAATTATAAGTGCTAAGATTTCTATTCTACTGTACATTATCCATCTTGTGGTGTACACTCATTATCCATTATGTGCCGAAGGGAAAATTTGCTCTTCTTCTAGTGTGTCACAAATTTCCCTCATTAGTGAAGATGTAAAATTCGTGCCCCTATATGTTACCAACACTTCATGCACTCCATGTCGGCAAATAATTTGCTCCACAAACGCGCGGGCCACCGTCTGCGCTGACTGATCTGGTATAACTACAGCTTCTGGATAACGAGTGAAGTGATTCTGACATGTTAAGATGTACTTATTCCCTCATTCTGACTTAGTAAGGGGCCCTACTATATCCAATGACACTTTTTTGTAAGGTTTTGATAGTTCTGATACTTCTTGCACAGGTGGAGATTTCTTTATTCCCCTTCTCGCTTTACAAATCATACACCTTCGTATATACTTTTTTACTTCCTCATACCACCCCGGCCAGTTAAAATGGCGACGTACCAATTCCAGGGTTCTAGTGAACCCTCTGTGCCCTGCCAATGGATTACCATGACATCGTTTTAATATATGCGAAATAATAGTTGTCCGTGCGCAGATGGTTGTCACTGTTCCTGGAGGAGGAACATGCATTCTGCACAACACCCCTTCCTCAATTACATAGTAACCTGCTTTCTTTTCTATTGCTAATTTGAATTCTTTTTCTAGTCTTAGACATTTCTGCTGCTTCATCTTTATTATTTTATGTCTCATACTGGCTCATACTCTTCCCCGGACCCAAAAATGCCCATATTGAATGATGCATTCGGGAAAGTGCATCCGCATAAGATATTTGCGCCCCCGGGCGATACTGTACGGAAAACGAATATTCTAACAGTTCCATTACCCACCTGAATAGCTTAGGTCTAAGTTCTGACTAAGAAGCCATTTTAATGCCTTGTGATCCGTAATCAGCGTGAAGGTACAACCCAATAAATAAACTCAATTTTTTTTCACTTTTTCTACTACAGCAAGACATTCCAATTGAGTGGCACTCAACTTTCTCTGGTGAATCGAGAGTTTCTTGCTGGCGTAAGCGATCAGATGCTCACCGTTCTCAAGTTGATGTGATAGTATTCCACCTTTACCTGTTGGTCACGCATCCGTTGTTAATACGAATGGCTTGGAAAAATCCGGAAACCTGAGAACTGGATGTTCCGTCAATTCTTCCTTTAGTGCTATAAATTAATTTTGATTTCCCGGTAGCCGAATGAATTTTGTGATGTCTGAGAGATAGCTCGATATCCTCGGAAAATTTGGTATAAATTTCCTATAAAAACTTGTTAACCCTAAGAAGGATTGTACTTCTTTCACATTTCTTGGTGCAGAAAACTGTTGTATTGCTCTTATCTTATTTTCTTCTGGATTTAATCCCGCTCCCGAAAGAGAATGTCTTAAAAAATTTATATTATTTCGGAAAAATTACACTTATTCGGTTTCAATTTCAGGTTAGCTTTACGTAAACGCGAAAATTTTTTCTAAGTCCTAATAAATGCCGTTCCACATTTACGTCATATCTTAGTTCATTGTCTGAGTATTCATGGCATCCTTTATTAACTATTCCTTTCATTACTATTGGCATGAGCCTCATAAATACTACTGGTCCATTACATAGTCCAAAAGCTAAGCGATTACACTGGTAGGGGTTGAAAAAGCAGTCAAAGGCTTGCTTTCCTTTTCTCTTTCTATCTGCCAATACCCAGAACACACGTCCAGTGACTAAAAGATACTTGCGTGTCCCAGCTTATCAAATACCTCTATTTTTGGTAAAAGAAAAACCTCTTTTTTCATAATACCATTAAGCGTCCTAAAATCAATGCAAGGTCTATTCGTCTAGCTCTGTTTTCTTCCTTACCCGAATTATGGGAGACGCCCATGGATTGTCTGATGGCGAAATAATGTTCTGTTCCAGCATGTCTGTGATGGTTCTCTCTAATGCACGGTATGGTCTCTTGTTTATGGGCTCTGTTGTATTCACTCTAATTGTATGAGTGACTATGTCTCAAAAATATCCGAAAATTCCTTTAATAGTGGACTGACGTCCTCTCTCACTTGTAATGGAATTCCCTCTAAGTGAAAATAATCTAAAAAATATTTCTGTTCACTCTTTTGCTCTGGCCACATGTACGTATTGTAACGACCGTAAATCGTTAGAGGATTTATTAAAATGGATATAAACAAAATTATAGCGAAAACCGATTTAATTAGAACATAGAACCCAGGGGGAAAGGAAATTCAAACATAGCGCCAGGTGGGAGCGCGTTCTTCCCTGCGCGATGTGTAGAAAGATTCGCAGAAGTTAAACGGAAATGTAAACACACCCTTTGGAAGTTAGTCGCTCGTACTTTATTGTGATCACTCGATTGGCTAGTGTCATGATCTAGATAGCATTGGGAGTGGGGAGCTTAGCACATGATCTAGATAGCATTGGGAGTGGGGAGTCGAGAGGAGAAAGGGTAGCAATTTGCCGTGTATCGCTCTCACTACAATCAAGACCATCCGGGGGAGATGGTTTTTCATCTATGGAGACTTTCGCGACATGTATTCGTCCGAGATATGCGTAGTTTGGAAGTCGTAGTAAATTCTCCGAAGCAGATCGAGAGTACGTGAGAAAGATATTTTTCGAGTACGTATTATTTTCTATCTCGTATAAAGCGCTCCAAGTGAAGCACCAAATGTCCGGCAGTATAACACGAAAGTAAATCGCGACGCGAGTTATAAGCATAAATACGCTGTTGAATACGAGAATTCGCCGCGGTCTAGAAGCCGCGAACAGTGAGACCGTACGGTGGAACGTCGCGCCAGCGAATAGCAAATGCAGGCAGCGTGGTCAAGGTCGCTACCGGCAAAAGGCGAACGAGCGGTACGAGGCGACCAGCTGCGAGTACGTCGACGACGTATATTACGGAAGAGGCTGTAGGACGAACGAGCTATTTCTACACACGATTTCGATGAAGATCTATGGGCTGTGAGTATCTGTCTCTCTGAGACGAAATTTAATGGACGCTGCATCAAATGATAGGGACTTGCAATATTTGTAATACGATGAGGTTCAAGTATCTGTTCTAAGAGGACGGCCCATCGAAATAAAGAATTTCCTGATGTATTTGTTTTGTAGAAGAGAGAAGAACTTCAAGAATCATTTGATATGAACTGTTTTAATTCCTCTGCGTTAAAATTATTTTATGAGCTCATAACGTGCAATATTTAGTCATTAAATTTAAGGAGTATTAGTGTTTTTTTGTGTAATATGAAACTTGAATGCACGAAAGATATTGAATAAGAAGAACATTTGTCTCAGTAATATCGCAGAGTAATGTTTCCTTAATAGTTTAATGGAGGAAAAATATTTGTACATGTCAATTCGATGTTTAACTTGAGAAATCAAAATAAAATTGTGATAATCTGCATCAGAGTTCCGAATCCTTATTTTATTTAATCTATATGTCTGTTAAGTTAATTAATATTATTTTACCAAAAAATCCTCTTTCAGGCTACATTAGAGTATCTTGTTCGCACAACCAAATTCCGGTGCTCTTTACTAGTTTTACAACCTCATATTCAATTTCTTGTTGTTTCCTTATCCTTTTTCCACACTTGACTCGTGTATGAATACTACTGGAATTTCTTGAGAACTATCTACCGTGCAAACAATTGATAATATGTTTCCCGCTTGAGTTTTTCCCCTACAATTATTATTCCCGTTTTTCATTTACTCTTAACCGCACAATGACCAACGAGCTTGGTGCTACAACTATCTCTTCCAATAGCCTAACAGATTTTAGTTGTATACTTTTATTATACATTTTGTGATAAGTACTTTTCTGTATTTCTAAATTCTCAATTCTATCCCGATTTCGACGTTATCTCCAGTGGAACTACCTAACTCATTTATCCTGACTTCCGTTTCACTGTTCTAGACCACGCCTTCACGGCCATGTCTCACTTTCTCATACTCAACTAAAAATTCTGGCTCATTCACACTTGTTTAGGAGAATAGTAGCCTTGGTGGCCTATTGTTTCTCTATAATACAAATACCCGAATTCTCGGCGTCCTTCGTATCCACTATGCCATCTAGGCGACTAATAACTGAATCTTCTCCCTCACTCAGACAACTACCTGCATTTTCAGACTTGTTCATACAATGTGGCACATTCATACTAGCGAAACAGTCGTCAGTTCCATGACCCCCTATCCGTACTTCTAGCTCTTTGATCTTATCACAAAATAAATATATTATACTCTGCGACTAAAGATTTTACTAATTTCTCAACTTCTTTGTCACTCACAGCGTTCAACACTTCCCAACTATCCTTTGGTTTGTGCTGCCTTCCGCTAACTGATCTACTGATGCTATGGGTCAGTGGTGGTTGCAACATTTCGGCAACTTCCTGATCTAATTCTTCTAATAAATCCACCGAATCACTGATTCTAGTTTCGTTGTGCAATATTACTTCTTTATAATTCAACATATTAAAATCACTCCTAGGTTTCGATTAATGTAAGCGTACTGTGTGGCCTTCTGACAATATAATCCTTTTGCCGCCAGGACAAATAAAACTATTAAATTTGACAAAGAATTCCATCCGAAAATTTTCAAAGAGTGTCCTGGTGCACTTGTAATTTTTCCGTATACTCTTTTAGAGGACATTTCCCTAGTGGAAATTTATCCGCGTTAATAATTGTTACAGCTGCGCCTGTATCTACAAAAACTGACATTCTTGTCTCCATATTTTAATTTCAATTCTCAACCCAGATTCCAGTTGCACCACTAAGATCATTGATCGCCTCGCTGAACAATTGGCGTATCCCCGTTTTTTGGCAATGAATGGGTAAGTGACCTCCGCCTCCGCAAAGAATGCACATCTAGAAAGGACAATCACGTGCCATGTATTGTTTCGCACAAATGAAACTATTTTGCGGGGGTTGGCGAAAGCTGTTCGCAAAATATCCTACTAGATTACATCGGTAACAGCGCTACAATCTCTTACGCAATGGCGCGTGCCTCACGTCACTACTGAAGTCCTCATCGTATGACGGAACTCTGCTAAGGTTGCGTGGCAGTGGTGGTGGGTGTACCTACGGGCAGCGGCGTTGGTGACTCACTGCCTGTTTTTGCTGAGTGTATCATTGTTAAGCAATTCGCCTCTGTGTCGAACGTCGCATAACTCTTTAAAGTTTGTTCTTCAGCCAACGCGAATGCTTCTGACTGAATCATAATTTTTTGGAAACGACCTAATTCAGGTTTCAACCCTGCCAAAAATTGTGCGAACAGTCTTTCTTCAAAAATTTCTTCTGTTCTTTCCTTACAAAGAGTGCCGTATGTTAGTAGTAATTTCCTACATACCCTCCCTAAACGAGTCGAAAACTATGTTACAGATTCGTTCGGCCTCTGAATGCAACTTGAAAACATTTTCTCCAGCGCAATACTCGATGTATTTGGCAAAAATCTATTTTTTAATCCCGAACTGAATATCTCATAATTATCCCACAAATGCGGATAGAACTCCAAAAAATTCGCAGCTGTTCCCCCAATCGCAATCCAGCGGCTGCCAAGGTCTGTTGTTCGCTCCATGCATTGACGTGACTGGTAAAGCGTATCCTGCCTAAAAATGTCTATTGACAATTCGTCGTCTCCTGAGAAGCCCGGAATCAATATTACATTGCTCCCAAACCCCGAGACTGGTGAAGATGTAGTTTTAGGCACTGTTTTTTCGACTTGCGAATTTAATTCCTCTGACTCCGCAGCGTCCAGCATATTAACTGAATGTCCCCAGTCCATCATTTTACTTGAAGCTTTTGTTTTCCAAGACAAAGGAAGATTCATTTTTGCTAGTATACGTGTCTCTCCAAACAACTATCCCTCGTGAATCACAAAAAGTGTGCTGTTTGTCATTGTGCACGTAAGAAGGACATGGATGGAAACCAAAGACCGTTTTGACAGAAACAATTGTGCTTAAATGAACACGAACTCTGAAAATTTATAAAAGAAGAGTTTTTTGCGAAAAAACATGGAGGTGCTCGAGGATAAATTATTTTTGGTCTTTTTGTGTCCTACTTCGCACCTTAATGTGCTCAATTTTAACTGCTTACTATTTTCTCCTGACACGTGACCCTGAAACATTAATTTTGCGTGAAGTCGAAGGCCGCGCTCATCAGAATTTGAGACTACTCTTGATCTGATTTTTTTAATATTTAACCTTCTCAAGGCAATTTATCAACACAGTTCGTTTTTATTGAGAAAGAAAAATAAATTTTAACCTAATTAATAAATCTCATCCTTCATTTCTTGCTGTAATTTCTGTATTTCTCTATATATTAATCCATAAATGATTTTTTTGAACTGTTTGTATTTACAGGTATTCCGACCTCTTACTTTTATAGAGCAAGGTTTAGCTAAAATACCTCTTCCCTTTTGCCTGAACATATTCGCAAGAATTAAGAAGAGAAAGAGAGAACAAACAATAAAAAAATTCTTTTTTGAAACAACTCGGCTTTGTCCAGAACTTCTTGAACACCCACCCGGCTCTTGTCACACTTGCTGTGATACATTTTGAGAGCTGTTAGGAACTACACTCTATTCCTGATACTACCGAGAGGATTTCTAGGGCTCCACACTTCACACCTGATACTACTTGTCGCAGTTCCTTCCTCGTAGCTCGCGTCTAGGTTGGCCGAGACATAAAGGGAAAGTGGGGAAGAGATCTAATTAGGTAAGGGGAAGGTGGGGTCTAAAGTAGAGATACACAGTGCTCGTGAGACGCGCTTATTGGTACTAACACAGAGTCGTGGTGGTGCTGTGTGCCGGCCTGAGCGAAGTCGGTAGTAGCCATGGCCGTCTAGCTTCAGGCTCCCCGATGATGGTAACGGAGAGCCCGTCACTGGGGTGTTACTCGTCAGGCAACTCCCACGCAATGTCGGTTCCTTCGTTACTGTAACCTCTCTCTTCTCTCTCCGATCCTACTCTCTGATTCTCTGTCCGTTTATATATGGTTTTCACTTGTACGTCACGCCTTACTGACCCACTTCCTCTGAACTCGTACCCTCATTACCGTCTCCAGGGTGTCTTCACGACAAGTCGAATGTATGGTTTACGTGTGATCTAAGATGAATAATCGTGCTCTCGACGAGGTTTAATAAGATTCGAACCACATGAGGTGAATTGGAAAGATTGTGACACGAAAACTTACCGAAAATGTCCGATATTAGTGTCAGTTATTTATAGTGCTCGGGATTAATGAGATAAATTAATAAACTCCTGATACAGTTATGTATAAGTTCAGATTATTGTTATTTTTATTTTGTGTTTAAGAACATCGGAATGCATAAATGTAGGCGACGCCGGGTGTTCAGTTAGGATATAAATATCATACTTCTTGGTTCTTTTATTAATTTAGAAAATCTCTCAGAAGGTCTTCTTCCTGCTAGACCTGAACCACATTTACTTGGGGTCGGCCTTCCTTCTCTGCATTTTCCATTTATCACGGTCATGTGCTACGTCTTTGTTTATGTGGGCTTCTTTCAGATCTTTTTCAGGTGGCGGGTGGTCTTCCGCGCTTGCGCTTCGTTATTGGCAAGTCTAGGGCAAGCTTCACCATATGATGGTCCGGGCGTCTTTGGATGTGACCATACCACTCTAAGCGTTTCTCTTTAATCTTATCGGCTATCGGGGCAACCTTAAAACTTCCTCTTATGTACTCATTTCGGATTTTGTCTTGTAGTGTGACATTCGCTGACCAGCGTAGCATCCGCATTTCTATTGTATGCAGTTTGTTCAGGTGCTGCTTGTTGGTCGACCAACATTCTGACCCGTACAGAACAGCAGGTCTAGTGGCTGTCTTGTACAACTGCCTTTTGATTTTAAGCGGCATTTTTCTGTCGCACATAACGCCTGTGAGTTGTCGCCACTTCATCCATCCAGTTGTAGTTCTGTGAGTAACATCCTTATCAATTTGGCCATCATTGCTAAGTATTGAGCCTAGATATTGAAATTATGTCACCGTAGGTAGCAGTGTACTTCCTATTGAGATTTTAATGTTATTTGGGTTAGTTTCATTATCGAAAACACACAACGTGTGTTTTGTCTTCTTTCTACTTATTTTAAGACCACTTGTTTCGAGTGCCTCTGTCCAGGAATTGAAGTTCAACTAGAGATTTCTACGTTGTCCGAGACCAGAACGACATCGTCAGTGCATAGAATGTTCCAAGGCAATGACTTTTGACAGTCTTTTGTGATATGATCACGAGTAGTGTTAAAGAGCATTAGGCTAAGCCCAGAACCTCGATGCACCCCTACCCCAATTTCAAACGATTCGCCTCTGCCTGCGGGGCTTAGAACTTGAGTGGTGACGTCTTTGTACATGCCTTGTTTAAAGATAATAATATAATACTCTGGTGCCGATTTCTGCCTGAGTGCTTCCCAGATGAGGTCAAGTGGGACATGATCAAACGCCTTTTCCAAGTCTATGAAAACCATATGAAGGTTCGTCTTGTTGGTTTTAGCCTTTTCAAGCATTATTCGTACCGTCTGAACAGCGTCGGAGGTACTCCTGTCAGCCACGAAGCCACATTGGCTTTGTGTTAATGTTATGATCTGCTTTAGTCTAGTATTTAATATCTGTATCCCAAATTTTGAGTGTGTGTGACATCAGTTTTATGGCCCTATACATACTGCGTTCTCTAACGTCTCCTTTTCTCTAATAGAATGGTATTAGAAAGCTGTTGCTTCATGAGTCAGGTATGGGGTAGCCCTGTATTAATTTGTTGAACAATTTGCTCAACCAGACTACTCCATTATTTCCCAGGTGCTTCCAGACGTCTGCTGGTATTTCATCCAGACCCAGTGCTGTGTTATTTTTCATTTGCTGTATCGCACTTTTTGCCTCTTCATGAGCTATATTCCGGGGTGACCCCTGCACAGCCTCAGGCCTGCAGTAATAATAATTTCTTGGATGGGACACATTCAGAAGGTGTTGATAATACTCTGTCCATATATTCCTAATGTTTACGTCTTCAGTAAGCAGTTTACTATTTCTATCATTTATGTATCTTACTGTTGTTGTGTCTTTTGTGTTGTTGTGACGTATTTTTGCTATTCTATGTATATCTAGTTCTGACCTAACTGATTCTAATTTGTTATAAAACTCGAAGTTTGTTTCTGCTACTGATATTGCCACCTGTCTCTTGCCCTGCCTTTTGGTTACTTTATAATTATCAAAGTCAGTTTCATCTTCGGTCGACTGTCACAACTTGAAAGCGTCTTTCTTAGATATCACCACCTCTTTTACTTCTTTATTCCACCATTTAGTTTCTTTGTTGGGTCCATTTTTGCTTCTTGTTCGGCCTAAGTGTTCTTCGGCCTTGCTTATACTGACTCTTTCGAAGTTTTCCCACATTTCATTTGGTGTCATGTTTGTGGTATCCATGAAACTTAAGTTGTCAGAGAGTTCCACTGTAAACAGTTTTCCTGCAGGTTCCTTTAAAGCTCTCCATTTAAATTTCTGGTTTGTTTTCGATTTATTTTAATGGGTTTCGGAAGCTTGAATGCAGTGACTAATAACCTATGCTGAGTTGTGAGTGGTTCTCCCGGTATGACCTTGCAATCATTGTAGTTACCCAAATGTTTACGTCTTGTAAGAACGAAGTCAACCTGACTTACATGTCCTCCACTTCTGTAGGTGATTTGGTAGGATTCTCTCTTTTTAAAGAAGGTGTTTATGATTGCTAAGTCGAAACTAGATGCGAAATTTGTAATTGTCTCTCCGTCACTTTTGCGGGTGCCATAGCTAAATCCCCATGCCATATCTCCACGTTAATGTTGCTGTTACCAATATGGCCATTTAGGTCTCCGCCCAGATGTATTGTTTCTTCTTGCGGAATATTTTGTATAAGATTATAAAGATCTTCCGAAAATGCTTCTTTTTCACACTCAGAAATGCCCGTTTGTGGTGCATTTGTAGATATTATATTAAAACAAAGTTGTTATTCGAGGGCTAGCTTTACGGCTATCAGCCTATCACTTACCCTTTTGATATTTATTAAGCTTTGAGTTAATTTTTCAGATAGGATAATTCCAACGCCTTTTCTACCAGTGGTAGTTCCGTTGTAGATAAGCTTGATACCGTTGCATATAAGTTTTGATTTTTCACCCTTCCACTTCGTCTCTTGTACACAGCATGCATCGAGTTGCCTTCTTTTAAGGACGTCGCTTAATTCAGCGCTTCTGCCCGTCATGGAATCTACGTTCCAAGTTACTAATGGCAATGATGTTTTCGTGTAGCTTTGACCGTCGCTTAAGGGTACGCCCTAGAGTTTATATTGCCTTAACCGTCGCTTTAGAGGAACGCCCTAGTATGGAGTGCTAATTCTCTTATTTTGTGCTTTAATTTGGACAAGGAAATGTGAATAGCTATGTAGTTTGACGGCCGGTTGCCACCTGACGCCAAGACACCTTAGGACTGTGAGCGCTGCCTTTGGACCTCTAGGATCTCTTCCGCCACCTACTCTATTGCATTACCGTGCCTGGTAATGCAACTCCAACATGACCCCTCCACCCCAATACGTGGGGCTGGCTCGGTATTGGGTAAGCTCCTTCCGCCTGCTTCGCCGTTCTAATGGACTCCATGTCCGCCTTCGCAGCCGTTGAGGTCTTCTGCCGTTGCCGTCCTCTTCGCTGGTTTTGGTCCACCCCGGGTATTTAATTTCCCCGCTGCCCACCTGACAAAGCCAGGCCGTGTATCCACGTAACCGCCACCTGGGGAGGCGCCCGCTGGCGGACCAGCAACCCCCCCTCATCTCTCAGGTGATTTTTCTTAATTATATTGGTGAAAATAGGGGACTGAGGGACACACCAATACTAGAAAACCACTAACATTAATGGATAGCATTCTCAGTGGATATCAATTTAGGTTTCAGGATAAATAAAGTTGCAAACATAACAAAATTCACGCGAAGGAAGTCACGGGTACTAATATGTATCGTGATGGGGGGGGGTTATTTTACAATATTGATTGTTAATAAATTTATCAAAGACCCCGCCTTGAAGTACCTAATTATGATAGAAGAATTTTAACACTGAGGATAATCGACCATGGGTTCAAAAGTTGCAAAAAATTTGAATGTTGGGCGCCAAATTGTCCTGAAAAGTGGGACAATTAATAGAGGAATTTCTAGGGTAATTAGGGAATTAAGAAATATACACATGAGATTTTAGGGTTCTCACTGAAATGAGTTTGGGATCCGAATTATTTAAATAGGTGAAAGAACACACACAGAGTTCCAGAAGGAAAATGCAATTTGAAAATAAAATAACTAATTTGTCTATTTACTGGTTATACACGACATCTAAAACTACCATGATTTCTTTTTTCTTCTTTCCCACTAACATTCCCCCAAAAAGGACACAAAATCAAATATATTGACAATGAATTCTAACATACTAGATCTTGACACCAAATAAAAAAGCTGAAGGCAAATGTTAATTGAATTTATGAAAAATGATTGCACATTTAATAGCTCATCTTCTGCAATAGACCCTTATAATTCAAGTTAATGTTTTTAGTGTTCTGAGCTGGGCTGTAATGATCGTCATCTTAATGGAAGTCGCTCGTATTGCTGGAATTCGGTTCGCTCGGTGATGATGAGATTAATTCCGGAAAAACATCTCCTCTGACCGTCCTCGAACCCGAGTGATTCACGGATAGTTCTTAATGTGAACGAATTGAGCTATCATTTCTAAGTTTAAAAATATGCTCCAACAATAACTGTCTTATGATCTCCGAACAAGCACTCGAATATTTCGAAGTCGGAAATATTCCATGAAATAACTCGAAGTACATGGAATGAAATATCTGAACCTGAGTAAAGTTTCAAGTGAAATTCTTAGTGAAGTTCTAGTAAAGTTTCTAGCAAAGATCTTTTCGGTTCAGCATCAAGCGTATCTGACCGAGTAAAATTCTAGAGTCTCCGAGTGAACATCCTAAGTCGAATGTAATGTAATGTAAAAAGCCCTTCTAACTGCTTCGCTGCTCTTTTTATCATCTCGACCCCACTTATCGTCATTATTACTCCGCCTCCCTTGCCTTCAAATTTTGTGAACAAAAATCCTGCCTAGAGTATGCGTCCACGACGTCTGCACGTCCTCCTGACGTTGCTCTTTAAAGATTTCATTAGCTATTATTCAATCGTCCTTTCACTGCGGCCACTTTTCCGTCAGACGAAACATATTTGTCCCTCTCTCCATCTAATCTTATCTCGCCACCCGTGATTCCGAACACGTCTTGTTTGCACCGCGCGCCGATGTTTAAATTATAATTAAATTTTATTGGGCCGGGTCGCAAGTCTCTGGTCCCAGCATTTCGCACGCAGCAGCCTCTCGCGTGAATTCCTTTTACACATACGCACTCTGTATTCAACCGAAGACCATCCTTTTGTAAATATACTTTGAGATTCTCTGCTCCTTTAAATTTATGAATTCTTTCATAGTCTTGGCTCGTCCCACCAAAAATATGCGCGTCAACGCTACTCCTGTTTGGGTTTCGGAATACATCGACTCAAGTTGATCTTTTCTTTAGTTAGTTTGGTCTAGAAATTATATAGCGTAAACTACAAATTAATTGTGATAAGTAATAGTAAAAGAAACAGGATCCTATCCGCACACACTTGGTCCAGAGTCTTATGTCGCAGAGAGCCGAAATACCACATTTGAAATTGGTTTGACATTCACGGACGCGCTCCATCGCATCGCTCTGATCTTGATTTTTCCATCCATGAGAAATTGGAGTAATGAATAATGATGTGGCGCGATAGATTTTCGGCTGTTTGGATTGCTATCACGCCTCGTCACTTCACGACAATTCTCATTCACCTCAATCCAGTTGCGTGTCGTCATGCCGTTTGGCACGATGAGGACTGTGAAAGGCCAGTTTGAATGTTGGTTTCTTTGTTTTGGCGATATTTCTCCTTTCATGGGATATCCAACGATCAATGTATTGTCATTAACAAGATGTTTGACAGATTTAGGTAAACTAGAATTAAACAGTGAAGAAGATATACAACAAGTTCTGCAGACTATTTTTCCTTATGTATCATTTGCAACGTACATGTTTTCGTCATCAGGTCAATGATCTTCATATTTTTATTTTTATAATTTGCTTTTTGTTTCAATACTTTAGTTATAATAACTAATATGAGTATTTGTAAATTATTGGCCATAAAGAGATCATTATTTTCTTTCTTCTTAATTGTTTATTGTGTCGTTAATAATATTAACATTAAGAAAAAGACAGAGAATGACCTTTTAATGGTCGTCTATAGAAAATATTTCACAAATATAGACGGATATTTTAACTTTGTAATTTTTTGGTTTAATTTTCTCTTTGGAATGTTTCATAAGAACTAAGTTTGATTAGTTCATTGCCTTCATTGCCTCTTTGAATTTTAGACTTGAGCTTCATTGCCTCTTTTGAATTTTTAAATCGTCATTCATGGACGACTTACCTTTCTTACATTGTAGAACAAGAACATCGAGTGTGTGATGTAAGCACGAGATATTTATGGTTACCTGTCGATAGTGATGACGGAAAATTGGACAAATTTGTGTTGCACCGTGTTCACTGCCAAACATCCGGTTTGGCTGCAAAAGAACTAGTCTTCTTGCTCTCTCCAAAATAGTTGTGTGAAATAAAAATAATATTTATATTGCGTATAATTGAACTCAAGATACACTCCCATCTGAGCGCGAAATATGTGTGGTTTCTACTTTTTCCTCACGTAATTTTATTCAACTGACAAGATAGTTGCATGCTAACACTTCAGGGAAGACTTTATATAATAATATTCTCCAGTTTTATGCTTCATCACAAAAATATTCATGAAAAATATTTTACCCATATTGGGAAAGGCGTGAAAGAAACTAGATATAGTATAAAACCCCTTAAACCGTTGGATATTATCAAANATCATACGCAGTTTGTACTGTTTTTTGACAATAAATTTATTATTATTATTATTATTATAAAACCCCTTAAACCGTTGGATATTATCAAAGGTGAAATCCAATTGTTATCTTTATATGTAGAGTATTAAATAACGTTTGATTTTTTGTCAGAACCACCTTATTTCAAGATACCTGAAAAGAAGATCATCAACGCGAAGCCAAAAGATTTAGTGTTATTGAAATGTGATGCTCTCGGAAATCCAACTCCTACTATAGTGTGGAAGAGGGATGGTGAGACTGTAACAGATTCACCTGAAACGTAAGATGAATTATTCTTGTTTTTCTTATTGTCGAAATATTACCCGAGATTGTTGATAATTACATTCTCTTACAGGCAACTAAGAGAAAAAAATACAAAGCTATTTGTAAAAATGAGTACTGATAACGATGGCAAATATGAATGTGAAGCCACAAACTCAGCGGGATCAGCGACTAAAACCTTCGATGTCAATACACTAGGTAATATAAAATATGATATTCGTTAATAAAAACTGTTGATTAAAAATTGTTTTCAATGAACAGGATAGTACCTATTACTTACTCAGTATTTATTGATGTATCTATGAGTTTTATGTTCAAGGTATTAGTAATAACTATTTAGTTTTGACGTTTAATGGTGAGCGTATCGATTCAACAGTTATTATATTTCCATTTTAGTGACTTAGGCACTTTATAGAAGTAATTAAAGGTTGTTGTGTATATCCTTTAATTCTATTTCCAAATGTTCAGTAGACGTTTCTGGTGTTATAATTTCTGAAATTAGATTTTTACTAGTTGCTTGTTGAGGTATTTTCTTTTGATTTCTCTGATGGTTTTGCTGCTTGTTTTCGGATTTCCGGGAAGTTATGTTGTGGTTCGGCTGTTTTCTCTTTCAGTTACTTTTGTAAAGCCAGTTTTCGTGCATTAATGGCGCTCGCACAATAGCTATTCCACCAGCGATGCTTTTTCTTTTTCTTTACGGGTACGAGTTCCTGAGCTTTTTGTCCGATCTTGTTCCTAAACTCTTCCCATGTGATTGCCTGTTCTTTCTCCCATTTCTTCTTTATGTTCGATTCTTGGAGACAGGTTAAATCAAATTTTCTTGAGAGCGTTTTCATGGAATGAAACTTTCTACGGTTAAATTTTACTTCAATTCTTGTCAGGAAATGGTCCGAATCAATGTTGACACCTCGTCGAACTTTGACATCGTGAATTTCTTTTTTGTTGTGTTCGCGTCATTACTACGTGGTCAATCTGGTATTCTCCAATCTCTTGAATCGGTGAGCGCCAAATCTTCTGTTTCCTCAGGGATGTTGACATAATTTTTAGGTTGAATTGTTGGCAGAGCTCGACAAGTCGCCTACCTTTTGTGTTGTTGAATTTGTAGCTGGGTAGTTGCCTATGGTATTTCTATGTACTTTTCCTACCCGGTTGGGCATTAAAGTCTCCTAGGAGTATTATGGAGTCCTCGTGGGGGATCTTGCCCATGACCATCTCTAGTTTATACCAGAATTTTTCCAATTCCTTTAGGTTCTTCTTATTGGTTATGTTTGTGGTCGCGTGAGCATAGACAAGGGTTTAATTCCTTTTCGCACATTGTAGACGTGCAGTCATAAGTCTGTTGTTGCTGGGAGTGACCTCCCCGACGAAGTTAACAACCGTCTTGTGCACAAATATCGCTATGCACAGCAGCGATTCGTCTCTCGGTTTTGTTCTTAAAAATAAGGTAATTGAAATAATCTGTGGTATCTTCGTCAGTAAATCTTATTTCCTGATGATCAATTAGTATACTTTCTGCTTATCAAGTTCTGTAATAAATTAAAGTAGTTTTCTTGGTTGAATGAGTGTGTTGACAATAAATGTACCAATGAATATTGCCGTTCTTCAAAGTAGTTTGCCAGACAGTTGTGACTTCTTCGGAGTTCGTGGATGCCCGGTCGCCGTCTGTCGACTGGTGGATTGATAACCACCTGGAGTAATGTTGTTGCTATCACAAACCATAGAGCTTATCATATACGATGTATCAAGCTAGACTGGTTGCATAGAACTAGGGATTGTTAGTTCCCGGAGCAGTTGTTGCACTGGATGAACAGACGCTGACCAAGTTGCCGGTGGTCTCCACAACAGACGTCTACTTGGATTTTCATTGCTAGTTTTGGTCAGCCTTGAGTATTTTATTTCCTCAGTACCCACCATATCTGGTAAGCATTCCCCTATCCGCAACCTGGGGATACGTCCGAAGGGAGACTAGGAACTCCACCATGCGATTAAATTATAAGAATTTTTTTAATACGTAAATTATTAAGTTTTAAATAAAAGAATATTTGGTCCCTCTTTTATGGTTCAATTTATCCATTTTCAGAAAGAATTGCATGTCCAAGGCAGGTTTTATTTCAAGCATTGCAACCTTAAATGAGATAATTCTTGATAATGTCTTTTTTTTTAGCCTCTTCAGGTTAAATTTGGCAGACCGTAAAGTGATAAAACTAACAGAGGATTATCTGTGCGTTACTTGTTATGTGGTGTTTTATTGCGCCTTTTTCAGATTTAAGCATTATTGTTTTTATCATTTATAATAGATTTTAGACATATATGTGTAAATGTCATTGGCAAGTAAACCGGCGGATTTTTATCACTACATTTGAAGTGTAATTGTATACCTCTCAACCACATCTTACGGTTTGGCATATGAGAGCGGGTACTTCACGCTGTATGTATATATTGTGACTCAGATTATTTATTATAATGGAAAACTCGAAGACTTACATATTCTACTAGATTTATATTTCATATTTTCAAAATATTTGTGTTTATGTATCCTCCAAATATTTGCGTCTATGATGAATGACCAAGGCAGGAACGTATTTTGTATTTTTTTCAGTTTAATGAAATTGTGTTTCCTTTTAGTACAGTGCTTTTTATATAAAAGCTTGTTTAAGAAAAAGGTTTTTACGTTTATTTTATTGTGTTATTCATCGTTTTAACAATAATAATATCGTAATAATATCAATCTTCTATTAATTGTCACACATCGAGAGAATAAGTTATTATTCATCATTGTAAATCAAATAAAAGAATAATACTATAATCGTCATTTATTTACGTCAGGTAAGAGAATTAGCTATTTGGCATTCAATGTTTGTCAAAAAAAAACTTTTTACTCGTTCTTAATTTTCGCCAAATTAAAAAATACTGTTTTATTCATCCAATGAGAGTCGAACAAAAGAATGCTTTTAGTTATTTATGTCCAATGAAAGAATATCCCCTCCCAGGGAACACCATCTTAACGAAGCACTGTCCGTGCGGTGGCGAGGGTTTGCGCGTACCACCGAAGCTGAGAGCTATGCCAGCGGTAGTGTAACTACCAGCTGGGCCACCCAAGCCGGACAGGTCTCAGCTGAGGTACCAGACGAAGTGTGTTTCACAACGATCTTCCCCAACCAATCCCGCTTTCTTACCACCTGCTGCCTTGTAGGTGGGGGGATTCCCAAAGGCTAAGGGAAGGATACTCCGACAGAAAACCGCGTTTAGCCGGGTAACGTTGAGGGCCGTAGCCCATTCGACACCATGACGTAGGGTTAATCACCTACTCATGGGTTGCATTAGATTCAAAGCCAAATATTTAGCCTCGGAAATCAATCAACAACTGAAAGACAACCGCGCATTCAAAATGGTATGAGAATAGGTATATGGAACATAACATCTTTAACAGACAAAGAAGTAGAAATAGTGGAAGGGATGGAAAAATACAAATTGAAGATATTGGGTATCAGCGAAACAAAAAAGAAAGGAAATGGGGAAGTAAAATTAGATAAGGGATATGTACTGAGAGTTTCAGGAGTTGGAGAGAAAACAAGAGTGAAGGAGGGCGTAGGAATAATAGTTGACCCAGATATAAATGCTAGAGTGCTGTCTTTGGAACCCGTAAACTCGAGAATTATAAAACTGGATATACAATTTGAAGATAGAGTGACTTTAATTAATATATATGCCCCACCTGATGACTAGGAAATACTAGAAAAAGAAGCATTCTATACGCAGTTACAGAGAACCATAAACATTAGTAGAGAGATTGAAAACCACATGATCATCATGGGGGATTGGAATTATAGGATAGGCAACGATAGAAGAGATGGGAAAGGAATTATGGGAGGGCATGGAGCAGAAAGAATCAGAAACGAGAATGGAACACGCATGATAGAGATGTGTGTGGATAACCAGCTATTGATAGGCAACACTTGGTTTCCACACAAATAATACATAAATTTACATTCAAAACAGTAAAAAATCATGTAGAATACAAAAGTTTGATAGATTACTTCACATACACCAGAGCATTTAGATATGCAATACAAGACATTAGAGTCTATAGGAATGCGGAGCTTAGCACTGAACACAAGTTGGTAGTAATGAAAGTTAACATCAAGATCCAGAAACGTGTTTCAATTATAGACTAAAAAGTATTCAAAAATAAAAGTTGAGGAACTACGGGGATAAGAGAAAAGAAAGGTATATCAAGAAAAACTACGTATCAAGTTACTTAAGTATGGCAATATATAAGAGGGGGACCTGGAAAGAAAATGGGGTACCTTCAAAACAGCTATAATTGAAACGTCAACGGAGGTATGCAGTTCAAGAACAGTAAATACGAGATTCAAAAGAACTAAATGGTGGAATGAAAGGGTTAATGAACTGGTTAAAATAAAAAGAAGGCTTATCTTAAATATCTACAGACCAAAAGACATGGGGATTGGGAACAATACAGGGAAGCTAGAAACAAAGCGAAAATAGCGGTCAAACAGTCGAAACAGCAGACCTGGGAAGAATTCGGAAACGAAGTCGAAAAGATTTATAGAGCAAACAAGAGTCTGTACTGGCGAACCATTAATGGACTGAGAAGAAAATATAAAAAGCCAGTGAGAAATTTAATACACAGTGATAATGAGATGGAATCACATCCCGAGAGAATCTTAGAAGTTTGGAGGAAGTATTACGCAGATCTTTTCGGAGAGGAGACAGAAAGAGTGTCGGAGGAAGTGTGTGAGAGGCACGAACGAAGACGCCTAGAAGTGGAAAGCTCTGTGGAAGGCTCTGTTGAGGCTTTTGTGAAGGAGGGGGAAATGTATGAGTGGCATGGACCCAGCGAGGCGGACGAGGAAGTAATAGTCTTTAGGGATGTTGAAGAAGCTCTACTAAAACTGAACATAGGAAAGGCAGCAGTCCCTGACGGCATCGCACCAGAGATGCTTAAATATGGTGGTGATAAGGCTGCAGATTGGCTTGTAGCTATTTTCAAAAATATATGGGGAAAATACCAAAAGAGTGGGAAAACAATATAATTATACCCATCCATAAAAAAAGTAGCACATGGAGATGTGAAAACTACAGAGCCATATTTCTGGCTTCCTGTGTGAGCAAAATCTTCTCCAGAATAATTGAAAACAAAGTAAGAAGATTTGTTGAACAGGAATTTGATGATGAACAAGCCGCATTCCGACCATTTAGACAGACCCAAGACCATATCCACATAATCAGAACACTGATAGATAAAGCTCTAAGTAGAGGAAAGGATATGTATATTGCATACATAGACCTCAAATCAGCCTTCGACATGGTTCCAAAAAAGGAACTATGGAAAGCTTTAGAAAAGATGCCAGTGCCAAAGAAACTCATTAGAGTTATAAAATGTATGTATAAAGATGTATACGGACAGGTTAGATTAGATGGACAGAAGAGTGGCCAATTTAGAATGGAAAAGGGAATTAAGCAGGGAGATTCTTTAGGCCCATTACTATTTAAATTTTTCATGGACCAAACCATAAATATCAAAAAGGAGAACTAAGAAAAATAAAGTTGAAAATTGGAGGATGCAACCGGTTCGGATACAGTCCTTGGTATATGCAGATGATATAGTTTTAATCACTGGTAATGAAGAGGAGATGAAGGTAGCAATGCAGCAATGGGGAAGTGCATTACAGGATAGAGGAATGAAGATTAACACCAACAAAAGTAAAGTCATGCACATAGGTAGGGACAGAAAAGAAATCAATGTTTCATGGGAGGGAAGGATATTAGAACAAGTAGCTACATATGAATATCTAGGTTCAGTGATCTCAGAGGATGGCAGGCAAGATGCCGAAATAAATAATAGAATTGAAAAGGCCAATAAAATTTACTACCAAGTATACAATAACGTACTGAACATGAGAATAGGAAACAAACCAAAACTACAAATATTTAACGCGGTTCATAAGAAATCATTAACTTATGCTACAGAAAGCTTACCTATAAATAAGAAAATGGAAAGCAGACTAACTGCAGCAGAAATGAGATTTCTTCGCAAAATAGCGGGAAAATCCAAGAGAGACTGTATAAGAAACACACTAATAAGAGAAGAGCTTAAGCAAACTCCATAAGTACAGACGATGCAAGAAAATAGTTTAAAATGGTTTGGTCACGTGACAAGAATGGAAAGCCACAGAAAAACCAAGCTAATATGGAATGCAAGGCCAGAGGGGAAAAGAGCAGTGGGCAGACTTAGAGGAACATGGGATCAGAGCATTGAAGAGATATGTAGAAGGAGAGGAGCAATGGTGCAAGAGGTTCAGCGCAAGGCTGCAGATAAGAAGGGATATCTGAAATGGCTAACCCGACGCTGAAAGGCTAAAGGGAGAGACGAAGAAGAAGAAAGAATATAATGTTATTTTTCAATCAATATTCTTCAAATAATAAAATATTCCTATTCGTTAATTTTACGGCGTTGAATAATAAATGATTTTTTAATTTATTCTCTTTTACACCCTGAATAAGAATATTGGTAACCCTGATACATAACATGTACTGCATTTCATATTTTCTTCAAGTAATTTGTTTAAGACCACCGGATTATTTCTTGCTATCTCTCAAAACGAAAATATCTTTGATTTCATGGTTTTTGTGATTTATCACACCAGTATTAATAAAAAATATTTGACATATGAGGCGGGAAGGTCATTAGGCGTGAAGTATGAACCGACGAGCCGTCGGATATTATTGAAGGATGAACACTAGGATTACTTTTATGGAGTATATGTGTTAACTATATAACTATTTACTATGTATTCAATACAAATAACATGCTTATTTTTTTGTCAGAACCACCTTATTTCCAGAAACCTGGAAATAAGTCTATCAACGCGAAGCCAAAAGATTTAGTGTTATTGAAATGTGATGCTCTCGGAAATCCAACTCCAACTATAGTGTGGAAGAAGAATGGTGAGATTGTAAGAGATTCGCCTGAAACGTAAGATAAATTGTTCTTGTTTTTCTTATTGTCGAAATATTACCCAAGATTGTTGATAATTACATTCTCTTGCAGGCAACTAAGAGAAAAAAATACAAAGCTACTTGTAAAAATGAGTACTGAAACCAATGGAAAATATGAATGTGAAGCCACAAACTCAGCGGGATCCGCGACTAAAACCTTCGATGTCAAAACACAAGGTAATATAAAATATGATATACATCATATTCGTTGCTAACAACTGTTAGTTAAAAGTTGTTTTCAATGAAGCGGATAGTACCCATAACTTACTCAGCACGAATTGAAATATCTATGAGTATTATATCCTATATAAAGACATTAACTTGTTCAGAACGTAAACTGACTTTTGCATTTAGAATGTCACTGAACTCCATACAAAACCACGGACATTCGTCTCAAAAACAAGCGAATTATGGTCGTTCCAAATAGAGTTGTCCGGAATTTCCGTTGGATATATGAGAAAAATGTTGAAATTTAGGTTGTCATTCACGGTAGTTCCATTGTGCCAAACGGCGAGACAACGCTCTCTTTCATTACATGGCTTTGTAGTTTACGATGAGTAGAGATAGTTATAGCTTGCATTAAATCGTAATTAGATTTTTCTAAACTCAGAATTTTTTTCATTTTAGTGTTATGATGAAAAGAGTCTGTACTTATCAGCATTTGTTTATACTTTAAAAGTTATTTCAATGTTTACCAAAGTCTTACACTACGGAGAACGGAAATTATTTAAAAATTACATTAAGGGTAATATGTGTAGACTTAAACCGATTAAATATTATATTAAATATTTAATATCAGTTAATATGAAAATATTCATTACATTTTTATTTTTAAAATGTTTCTTTTACAGTGTTAAACATACATATTTTTGGTAAAGGCTCAAAAATAAAAATCAAATATTTTGCAGAAAATCATAATAAAAATTTCAAATATAATATATTATTGCCGCATATGTCTTCGAAAATTTTAGACACCAAAATAATTCATTCCATTTGGCTATTTTGTGTTATCTCGTACTGTGTAATATACATATGAATAACCATATATGTATAAAAAACTGTCGAAGATTGATTTAAATTATATTTTGTTATTCGTCTATGATTTAATTAAACTTGTAATTCTTTTACACTAAAGAAAGGATCTATGTATGCTAGAAATGAGACATTAATTCTTCCCAAGGAGGAAGAGGAGCCAACATAACGTCACTTTGATTTTAAAATAACCCCCCAAAAGTCATTTTGCGCAACCCTCAAAATTATTTTATAAAATAAGACTTAATTTGACTTATCATTGATTTATTAATGATTAATTTGACTTATTATTGATTTATTAATGATTAATTTGACTTATTAATGATTAACGTACTGTCAGGAATATATGAAGCTAATGGCTGTCTGATGCTGTTGGGTAAGGCAACAGTTTCTAGTACTTGATAGGAATAGTGTGCGGATGTATGGGTGAGAGAGTAGCTCGAAGATTATTAGTTCCGAATATATTTGAGTTAATATTTCATATTAATTCAAATATTATTATCAAACTAAAAGTTATAAATACTAGAAGTCTATTCAAACACACAAAAGTCAAATACCGTTTACTGATGACCGACTGACTAATCACAAAATCTTTGGAACTTCAAACTTAAACTTTGGAAGGTAGCATTCTTTAAGAGAATACTATACCACATTCATTAAATTCCCTTTTTCCAGTGTCTAAGGAAATACCCATATATATAACACTGTTTCATACTGTCTAAAATCTCTTCCCTGTAATGGCCCGCCATTTGTGATACAGTCGAAGCCTTTATGCGCTTTAACTATTTCCATTGCTGTTCGTAACTCTTTGTATATTGGTCCTTCTTCATTCATTTCAACGTAGTCCCTTTGGCCTAGTTTTAAAATCTCATCATTTTGTGCCCTGTGACAATCTAACCTTTAGTGTACACTAGGTGAGTTTCAAGTGTCTGGCTTTTTTTTTCAAAGTTATATTACATATAAAAATTCCTATAAAATATCTAAACTTTTCTCGATAAGTCTTAGAAATGTCTGAAAATGGGGTGAGCCTCACCGCCAGGTAACAGATTAATTATGTTATGTTGAATGAAAATGAGAAACGGGACCGAGATTCGAATTCGGAACCTTGAACTTAGCGCGCTTATGCGCTACCAACTGCGCCATCCCGTTCGCCTTTCGGGTCCGTCTTCCATCTTCATTCAACTTGCGAGACCCAAAGACCTCTGAGGTGTTCTCATAGAGACTACACTTCTCATATGAGGCGACTCCCTTAGGAAGAACTTTGGATTGTATTTTCCAATTCTGGTTCGCAAACATATAGAAATCTCTTAAATTGCGGTGAACCTTACCACAATTTACTGATGGAGGTGGTGGGATGTCAGGTGTAGTGCACGTGCATGTTGCTTCGAAAAATGCGAAAAGCGTCTTGTTCAGGATGATACAATCTTGCATCACACGATTGCACAATCTTGCATCATAAGATGACGCAATCCGATATTGCGCAATGTTGCATCATAGGATGACGTAATCTTGATCAATCAAGGTTCTGAGTCAAATAGGGGTAAGGGTTCTAATATGTGTATGCCGACATGTGATCCAGTTTTATACAGTATTACCTGTTAGGATGATGCAATCCAAGATAACACAATCTTACACCACAAGATGACGCTATCTGGCACACAAAGTATTATGCTATCTCGATCAATCCAAGATGCAACCTGCTCTCCAACACGATCCACTTGCGACGACGGTTGACGATGAACTGAACCGTTTTTCCCAAAGCAGTGGCTTTGTGAGTGATGGATGTGATGATGTTTGTCATGGATGGGAAGAGAGAGGTGGTATAAAAATGAAAAAGAGTAGTGTGTATCACGACGTTGTAGCATCATGGACACCAACATAACAACAAAGAGCAGCACATGTTTACTTTGCATATATATATATATATATATANATACATGTTCTATCTCCCTTGGAAATAAAACAAACCCCTAGCAAACTCAATGAGTGTCATATAGAAATCATAATTGACACCTACGCGTGATATCATAAAATTGTCGTTGATAAACGTTTTCACAGCCAAGAGTCGTTTACGGAGTGTGCGATGTAAGAGAGCGCAGAACATCTCCAACAGTCGAGATATAAGGGATGCATCACCTAGGGAAAACTGGAGAATTTGCTCCAACACATTCGGAGCGTGGAGAAAACATAAAAGACCTGCAAATAATCTGCATTGATAGATTTGGAATACAGACAATTGCATCCTCATTTCAACCACAGATGGAAGACGTAAGCCTTTGAACAAATCCCCATCTGAATCATCACTCGCTATTACATCACCATCCTCATTTAAATTATCACTCACTGTCACTAGAACAATGCGGTTCATGCCTTCAAACAAAATCTCTCCTCAGCAGCAGATTCTCATAATACATTCAATAATGAACGACACATCGGACAAGATCGACAACGTGATGTCCAGTGTGCGATGCATGGTTTACAAAAACTATGTTAGCACGGAGTGATGTGTATATAAGCAGTCGGAACACCCTCATTGAGACAAATAGAACATGTGATGACATACGATATATTTTCTCTTTTTCTTAACAAAACAAAACGTATGTCAACGATTTTTATTTTTTTGTAAATTTTTTTAAAATATCCATATTTTTATGAAAAATCGATTATATTATTAATCTAGACGTAAATTATAATCCATTGATATAGTTTTATTTAAAAATAACAATTAATTTTAAAAAAATATTCGGACGAATCATCCAGAAATAACTCGGAAAAATTTGTGTTGTGTCTTACAAAGATATTTGATACACCTATATACTAGTAAAACTTTTTAAAAGAATAATGACATTTGAATTCTACTTTCAAAGGATTCTTCCAGGTGTTCTTGTGAACTCATTTATATAACTTTAAACGATTTTTGCGAAAGATTCTTGAATTCTTAAGAAATTTTATTATCAAAACTGCACACACAGACGGACGGACGTTATGTCAAAAACAACTTTTTCGAATGAGAGGGTTCCAAAATGAATATTTCTGCAAAAATCTTACGAATTTTTTACGATTACTCTACTTTTTATTTACTACATATATGAGAAAGTAACATAATGAATCTCTGCGAATTTTTTTCCAAAAGATGATGATTTACCTTACAGAACGCGTTGCTCACTCGTACACATCACCGGACCCTTTTTGCTTGAATGCTGCACAGCACGGCTTAAGTAGTAGAACCACAGCTGTATGATACGTGTAAGATCGTTGGCGTCAGCAAAAGTTTACCTGCTTCGTCTTTGGTCGCATCCACACCTGCATCAAAGCACCGACACCAGGTTTGCTGTACACATGTTAAGAATGTCGGCGTCAGAAAAAGTACAGCTGCTTCGTCTTTAATATGCATGTATCGCCTTTGCGGCGCGAGTGCCTTTGCGACTAGACACCCGCTCTTCGCCGCGACGCGATGCAAATGCGGTTACTTTGTGGACACACACATGACCCGCTCGGATGATGCTTATGAAACAAGTATATTCTATATACTAAGTATATGAGATAGTAAAAAAATCATTTATGTTTCAAATAATATACCTAAACGAAATACCACTCACTATTGAAACATAAATCACAGAAACTACAAAACGTACACACTTGAAATTTGACAAGTAGATTTCATTTAGGTAGTGAACAACCGCTCCGAAAGGATTTTGAAAACATACACTCCTACGAAGGTGAAATGGGGTTTTGGAATGTTTACTGTATGTATTCTAGCATAACTCAAGAATAATATCAATCAATGATGGTATATAATTGACTAACTATCTGACAACAGGCTCTGTGGGGGTAAGACCCCTAGGGAGGGGTGTCTAAAGAATAAAATATGTAAATTAATATTATGAATCTAATTGACCTCAAGTTTAATAATATAATAGATTTTTTTCTTAAAAATATCAATAGTTACGATTTTTCTCAAAAAGATTATAAATAAATAAATAAAAATCGTTAAAACGAAACAAATCGCAATGTACGAAAGAAAGAAAGAGACATTATATGTATCGACTGTCATCATCTAATTTTCCACGCGCTGGTTTAAAGCATTAATCGCTATTTCAACACTAATGGAGTCCACCGTCTTCTCGACAACATCTGCTCTCGTCTTACGATGGTAGTTGCATCCACACCGCATACGAGAACACACTGCTGCGTCAAGCATGTGTCAAAGTCTTTTTACATTCTTTTTCCTTGTGTTGACTTACGTTTTGTTTTGTTAAGTAAATAAAGAAAACATGTCACTTGTCATCACATGATTTTTATATGACACTCATTGAGTATGCTAGGGAAGTGATTTATTACCGAGGGGGATAGACCATGTATCGTTATGTAATAATACAAAAACTGATCCTTTTTTTAAAGAACGTCTTTTTATTTCTGTTGATACCCTCCTTCTCATTAACCATGAGACGTGTCACACACACAATACACACTTAGTTACAACTTATTCGGAAAACTTTTAAAAGGATAGGATCATAAACAAATTTCAAATCCAAGTAGGTAGGTTTTTGAAGGGACGCAACTGTAGGGCGAAGGAGAAAGTGGAGTGGGAAGACTGGGTCCTTGGCTCATAGACCCTACAATTTCTTTTGAATAGGATCATAAAAATATCAGTCGAGTGTCTGGACATCCTACGCAGTTAGTTCGCGTTGAGAAAAGGCTAGTGATAATGAATAGTTGTGAGAGAATATTAACTAGATATGTTATTGACATGTACATAAAAAAGGCAAATGGAAAATTACTATAAAAATTCAGGAGAATGATTAGGGTTAATTTTGAGACAGAGTCCAGAACTACGGGGGAAGTCATATGGAAAGAAACAGTGAGGACGAACGAGTATATTGGGGAGAAAGTTGATTGAGGCACGACGCTGGTAAACAAATAGGTCTGGCTGTCGAGCAACGAAGCTGAGAGGTTCGCAATGAAAATTATTGACGATATAAAGGAGTAACGAGGGGACACAAAAACAGCAGTGTAAAGAAGATCTAGGGTTTTAGGAGGAAAGGAAGTGTCAATGACAGGGGGACAGTGGCATTGCAACTAAATGTCACAGACAAGAACAATGAGAGACAAGCAACTCTCTTGCATTAAATATTACTCTGCGAAAAGATGAGGGCCACGAGAATGCGTTGTGACGTAGAAAATGGCTCTCATGGAAAAACACTAAGTAGAGTGAAAATCAGGTATTGCTATTCCTCTAGAACGGCATCTAGGATTGATCAAATTAGCGCATTACTTTTTGTGCAAGATAGCGTCATCTTGTGGTGTAAGATTGTGTTATCCTGGATTGCATCATTCTCAGAGGTAATATTGTATAAAACTGGATCGCATGTCATCACACATATTAGAACCCTTACCCCTATTTGACTCAGAACCTTGATTAATCAGATTACGTCATCCTATGGTTCAACATTGCGCAATATCGGATTGCGTCATCTTATGATGCAAGATTGTGCAATCGTGTGATGCAAGATTGCACCATCCTGAACAAGATGCTTCTCGCATCCCCACCCCTCTTCTAAGCTTAATTTGGAACACCCGTGTTCAAGATTTTTCGAAGCAACATGCACATGCACTACACCTGACGCCCCACCACCCCCATCACCATTTCCCCCAACCTTTTCTATGCTAGTACCGGCACACGTGTTATTCTTGTGGAGAACTTGCACACCTTTGTACAATGTCCTACCACATCAATCACCGTTTCTGTGCTCTAACCCGCACACGTGTTACTCTAATGGGTGGAAACGTTGTTTAAACCGGTGCACCCGTGCACGATTCCTGTTACCCCAACATCTTAATCGCCCCTTAGTTCTAGGTCATCGCCTGGAACCAACTCCAATATTATTCTTATGGGAAAAACTGTGCTTAAACCTGCACAAGTGTCCTACTGCTCTGTGCTCTCGTTTCTTTTTCCGTATTAACGCTTTATATTCTTTCATATACCTCCGATACTGCTTTTGTCCATTTTTGTAGTCAGTTGATCCCCGTTTCTCTCGTTTGTATATGTGGGGTAATTTAATACGTTGTCTCTTCTTTTTGGGTCATTTCCTCATTCAAACATGGCAGCGCCCGGCTATATCCACTGGTCAATTTTGAATCAAGAGATTCAACTAGTTTGAACATGTCCTCTTGCAACTTTCTAATCCTTGCATCTGCATCCTATTTATCTATTCAACATACATGGTGTCGCCGTGTTCTCTCTTCTTATACTTATCCCAGTCTTTTTTATGTGGTTAATTTAGTTTCTGTACTTATTTTTCTTCCTGTCACTGCTTCAATGTTGTAAAGAATCGTCTTATGGTTAGTTTTGATAGTGTCGTCCGTTTGCCGCATTGTTGGTGTAGTTTTAGTTATTTTGGCTGTATTGTTACACCTATAAAAGAACTAACTATTTCATTATAGAATACACCTATATAGTTACACTTATATAGTTACACCTATAAAAGAATTAACTATTTCATATTAGGCATTTCATAAGTATTGCTGATGGTTAAATCCTTTGCTAAAATCAGTCTTTTCAAAATTTTCTCTCGTCGAGTATCTATTATGTCTCCCCACGATACGTATTACTTAGAGAGTTTTTGTTGAATACTCCTTTTCCTCTAATACATCTATATGTTAATAACAAAAAAGCACTACTTTCCCTCCTTCAGTTTCGTGAATGACATTTATACGTACATGACTGATACATACACAGAGTTGTGGTGGTGTTGAGCGTCGGCCAGAGTGAAGTCTGTTGCAGTCATTACGTAGTGGTCCTGGACCAGAACCCAGACAGATGAGATACTGGATCGTTGAGCTTCCGAGTCCCAGATGATGGTGGCGGGGAGCCCGTCACTGGGATGTCTTTCGTCAGGCAACTCCCACGCAATGTCGGTTCCATTTATACTGTAGGTTCTCTCTCTCCGATCCTAATCTCTGATTCTCTGTCCGTATATATATGGTTTTCACTCGTACGTATTAAAAACTAACAGAAAAACAAACTATTTACATATTATTTACAAGGTTTTTTGTACACATTTGCATGAAAATCTAAAAAACATCACAACATAAATTATTTACAGTTTATTGTCACTGTCTTTGGTTTGTATGCGCAATAAAAACTAACAAAACAATAAAACAAATTATATACATAAAAACAATTGTTTACAACTGTGGAAACAATGACACTGGAGCCTGCGTAGGTGCTACACTTATGATACGGATCGGTATGCCCTGTTTTTGCCCGACTTTTCTTTTCTTACATCTGCTTTCTCCATATATTACAATTATAAGTGCTAAGATTTCTATTCTACTGTACATTATCCATCTTGTGGTGTACACTCATTATCCATTATGTGCCGAAGGGAAAATTTGCTCTTCTTCTAGTGTGTCACAAATTTCCCTCATTAGTGAAGATGTAAAATTCGTGCCCCTATCTGTTAGCAACACTTCATGCACTCCATGTCGGCAAATAATTTGCTCCACAAACGCGCGGGCCACCGTCTGCGCTGACTGATCTGGCATAACTACAGCTTCTGGTTAACGAGTGAAGTGATTCTGACATGTTAAGATGTACTTATTCCCTCATTCTGACTTAGTAAGGGGCCCTACTATATCCAATGACACTTTTTTGTAAGGTTTTGATAG
Source organism: Laupala kohalensis (assembly GCA_002313205.1). Classification (NCBI taxonomy): domain Eukaryota; kingdom Metazoa; phylum Arthropoda; class Insecta; order Orthoptera; family Trigonidiidae; genus Laupala; species Laupala kohalensis. Next base: position 37,058 of record NNCF01139501.1, read on the forward strand.
TTCTGATACTTCTTGCACAGGTGGAGATTTCTTTATTTCCCTTCTCGCTTTACAAATCATACACCTTCGTATATACTTTTTTACTTCCTCATACCACCCCGGCCAGTTAAAATGGCGACGTACCAATTCCAGGGTTCTAGTGAACCCTCTGTGCCCTGCCAATGGATTACCATGACATCGTTTTAATATATGCGAAATAATAGTTGTCCGCGCGCAGATGGTTGTCACTGTTCCTGGAGGAGGAACATGCATTCTGCACATCACCCATTCCTCAATTACATAGTAACCGTGCTCTTTTCTATTGCTAATTTGAATTCTTTTTCTAGTCTTAGACATTTCTGCTGCTTCATCTTTATTATTTTATGTCTCATACTGGCTCATACTCTTCCCCGGACCCAAAAATGCCCATATTGAATGATGCATTCGGGAAAGTGCATCCGCATAAGATATTTGCACCCCCGGGCGATACTGTACGGAAAACGAATATTCTGACAGTTCCATTACCCACCTGGATAGCTTAGGTCTACGTTCTGACTAAGTAAGAAGCCATGTCTTACTGACCAAGAGTGTTAATTTAGTTTCAGAAAGAATGTTATTTGGACATAATGACGCATTAGTGATTGCGCATTATCGTGCACTACGGAAAGAGCTTGAGAACGTGAACAAGGAAAGATTGAGTTTTTGAAGTGAAGCTACGGAAGGGTCAGGTAATCCGCATACTGAACTGTTTTGTTTTTGTAGGACTAAATGCTTAAGAGATAACATGAACTTAATGTTGCTCAATTATAATCACTAAAAATTTCTAACACAGATCTGAAGAGGACACTTAAATATAAATTGATACAAAAGATGGAAATAAAATAGGAAAATCAAAAGTATTATGAAGAGCTAAGATATGACTTAAGAGAAGAAAATGAAACTAAATAAGAACCTTAAGGGATAGTCAGTAAATCAGAAATACTTTTAGCACGCAATCTTGTTATAATTAAGCAAGATAATCAATCTGTTGTCCAAACACTCTTTACAGAGTAGCGCTGCGTAGCCACTCGGAGAATCTCGAGCCTCTGTCGCGTCAGGTCTTCCCATTACCCTTCAGCTGGCTCTTCATCGAGAAAAATTCATTTCGTTTCCTGTAACTAACGAATTTTACTAATGTCTATCAAGATGGAAACGGGACATCCAAAATAAAGACTGTGTAAATACAAATAAATGAACGAAATAACTGGTCGATTTTTATCATCTGTATTTGTGTCTACGGTCGAGATCAACGAGACTGAGAGGAATACGCTTCTATTTCGCAACATCCAAAGCTATTTTGTCAGAATTTTTTCACCGGAAAGCTCCTTCCTGCCGAAAATCCTGCAAGAATTTATTGTGCTGATATTACTCGAGTTTTGGTCAGCTAGCTGCTGCACTAAGTTACCTGTGGTAACAGTGCTCTCTTCCAGCTTCCATCCTGCATACCTCCTGTAATCACTCGCTTGTGTTCCTCCACTTACAACTATCACCTTCATGAGCTCTTGCTTTCTATTTCAATGACTGCAATCCATCCCGAATAGTCTGCTATACCTCTTTCACATCTTCTTGAGCGATGCAATATATTTCATCCATATCCTCCAAATCACAGCTCATTTGCTTGTATTCACGTGTAATTCCCGTCATAACTAACTCCTATAAAATATTAACCGTGCTATCCAGTACATTGACCTCCATCCCCTCTCGTGCACAAACTGTTTACTCTAGATCACTAACCTTGTAATTGCTATTCCTTGTCTAACATTTCTCTTATAACATCTAGAAATTCCTCAGTACGACCCAAAATTGTGTATCAAATTTACTCAATTTTGCATTTCTTATTTGTTCTATTTTCACTTACAAACTATTCTCCAATTAAACGCTTCTGTATAGCTCTTATGACTAATTCAGTCATATTCTTTAACTTTCTAGTAATTCCTAGTACATAATAAATATTATAAATTATTAAGGCATTGGATCAATATTAAAACCTTGAAATCATGAAACAAATTTAAAAATAATTAACTGAACGAAATCATTTTATTGCATTTACTGTTGCATTGTCGATCGCCAGTGTAGTTTGTGCAAAGTAGACTTTGTACACTGCGACATTTTGAAGTAAACAGAAGCTTTCAAACATGATACACTGAGAAATCTGCGACTTTGTAGTGAAGTTCTCCAAAATTAGACAAGTCTATTCAAAAATAGACTGTGGTGGTAGAGAAATACATTCGATGGTTTCAGAAGTTTCATCCGACGAAGTGGAACAAATGATGCGATTAATCTCAGTACTGATGCGAGCCCGATCAAACTTGTAAAATGTATGTTCTCCGAATAACTTGACGTTGTCTTATTCTGATCGCAATTGGCAAGTCATATTTTTCAAATTTGTGTAGAATATTTCCTTGTATTTTTTGGCGACGAAGAATAGCACGCCTATTATCTCTCACACGTTTCTTCAGACAGCTCTAGTTGTGTTCTCTGCAGATGAGAGTGAATAATTGCAGAGCCAGAAGTTCTGGAAGAACGCTTGAAGTTTATTTATTACTAGCTGAATACACGGCTTTGCACGGGTTAGGGAGAAACAATAATATAAATATACTACATAAATAAAAACAACAAATTATAAAGC
>NNCF01139505.1:0-31134 GCA_002313205.1 Laupala kohalensis
TGCAATTTGGAAAGGTGAATTCCGTGATCGATGCCATCGAATGCTTTGGATAAATCAAGAAAAACACCCTGAGGATTTTCTCCACGGTCAAGAGAAACATCGTTTAAGGAAGAAAAGATGGCGCTTGTAGTGGAAAAGGATTTCCTAAAATCGTATTGATCGTCAGAGAGAATGTTATTTTTTGATAAAAAATCTAGAAGACGCTTGTAGAACAATTTTTCTAGGATTTTTTGAGAAAGTGGGTAAGAGAGATATTGGTCGGTAATTTCCAATATTAAGTTTGTTTCCTTTCTTGTATAAAGGTTTATCGTAATGTTTTCTGAATATGATGTATGTAATTTATATTTTGATATATAATATTGTAACATGTAAGATAATGTAATATTTTATCGAAATGTTTTCTGAAGATACCCATATTATGAGTAATTATTCACTAACTTATTTATTGACATACAAACGGAGAAAATTTCCATCGTTGTACAAATATGATCAAGAATTCATTTGCATGGACTCGATAACTTCTTCGCGTTACGAAATTTGAACCCTTCGTTGTAGGAAATTAAAATGAATGGTCACATCTATGAAATTAAAGGAAGTACATTCTGAAATCAAAATATATGGAGTTTTACGGAGAGTGAAAATAAGAAAACATTTAAATCCCTCAGAGATTAGAAACGTTTGGTTTTCCCCTATCTCTGTACAGGAATCTTTTGAACTTTTTTGTTTTCTATAGTTTATTTCTTATTTTCATATTCAACAAAACTTTACTTATACGGTGTATTATTATTGTTATATGAACCATATGTATACGCTAATATAGACCAAATACAAATGTCCTATGAAAATTTTTACCACTTGACAATTTCACTTCCAGATTCATTTCACTTCAAGGCCAATTGAATATTAAGTTTGAGTTATTCATTTATTTATTTTACGTCTCTTGACGAGGTTCAGGCAATGAGGCCTGCACTTCCACCTTACCGTTGGACCTGGGAGAGATAATTGGGAAGGAGATATCTTGGGATGCCGGGAAACTTTTGGAACCGGACTGACATTTGTCAGGAGAAAGTGTAGGGAAATCCCAAATGAAAAGTTCACCTACTTCGACCGAGCAAGGTTTGAACCCTCACTCTAGCGCTCTGAAGGAACCTGGAATTTAAAACGCTTCCAATATTGCACTCATTTTTTGTTAAAAAAAAAAATTTTGCCGCATAGAATTTTCTATTAGAAATACTGATTGCCTCACTTATTTACTTCACTTCCGAAGTTATTTTGAAGACAATTATATTAATTATCTTTTAAAATATTTCACTATGATATCACCTCTATTTTCATGCCTTTAACTTTCCTCGAATATAGAAAGTTATTTATTTAGGAAAATCTTGAATTCAAAAAGTTTATCATTGACACTAATACAAAAGGATATATAATAATAAGCATCTCTATATTTCTAAATATCATACATTATAAATTATCATTGTTAATGAGCGTTCGATCGATATTCCCAAAACACATTTTAGAAAGGACGTGGCAGAAATATACTCGATTAACTTAATATCCTTAAAACTGCTCTGTTCCATTCAATGCCGTGAAAACATGTTTACTAGAACGCTAATTTTAAAATGACTAATGATGTAATAACGAACAATATTTTCAGGATTCCTTTATTCAACAATTTTCATTCACGTTTTTCATTTAAACTTTCAGTCATTTTCATAATGCATTCATAATCTATTCAATGTCACGGTTCATTTAATGTAATTTATTTTTCTTGTCACGAGTATGATAATAGCTTAGATGAAATTTGAGTTTAAAACCATTGATATCAACGTCCCCCTTTTATTTAATGGTTTTATTGAAATTCATTCTTTCTTTTTCTTTTTTGTATATATTTTTAGATATAATGACAATTTTTGCTGTCAGTTAATCAACCTCAATATGTCTCTTGTAAACAAATTAAATCTAATCAAAGCACAAGAATGATCGTTTATTTGATCGTCATAGTGTAACAATGACTTGCTTGACAATATTGCCATAATTTTTCCATTGTAAACTGAGTTCTCAATTTTTAAAATGCATTGGACCATAAGACCTCGACCACCATTCTACCTACCACACAGTATTCTACCGAAAAAACAAAGTCAAACCAAGTTACATAAACAATACGAAGAACACATTATAATACAATATTTATAGATAATTGTACTTGAACCAATAAAATATTTATAAGAAATAATGCAGTTGGATGTACGAATACAAGAAAAATATTCAGAACGTAATATCTTTAAATTCTCCAAACATAACGTGTATTACAAAAGGAAGAGGCAAGACGACGACAAAAAGAAAATACTGATGAAAAATATAAAATAGTATATACAAATACTAATCCTTACTAATATATATGGATTATATTGTGTGTGTGTAACACGAAAGCGTGCCTGTCTGTTTGTTACTTAATCACGATTAAATCACTGAACCGATCGTGATGAAATTTGGCCAGGATAGAGTTAAGATGCTCAGGATGAACATAGGTTAATTTTTATTTTTCAAATGCGTGAAAAAAATGATAGAAAATGATTTTGACATTAAATATCGGGGGAATCGAAAAAAAAAGGTATATTAGCTTACGCAACCTAAACGGCTGGAGATAGGTGATAACTATGCATGGCAATATTGTTCGCCTCAGAGTTCTAAAAAAAGTCCGCGACAGCATATATCTATCTACAAAGGTTCACCCACATAATTGAAAAAACGATATTAAAAATAGGAGTGTTAAAATACGTAAATTTAAGAGAATAATTTAGGAAGGAAAAATCAATCATCATCAAATTTAATATTTTGTTTATTTGGTGCATTTAACAAAGACTAAATACATTTTGAAATAGTATAATTTACACACATGGTATAGATTTGAAAAGTGCTTTAATGAAATGGTGCAACCGCAATGGCGGCGTTGTGTCATGTCTCGGAAGCGAAAATTCCATCTGCGAGTGGGTTCGTTGACCTAGAAATGAAAAAAATTCTGGGCAACACCGGGTAATCAGAAGTTTGAAATAAATTTAAATTTGATTCCATTGTATGAAGTGTACCATAAGTATGCATGTATAAACGTATCATATGTATTATTTTAAAAACATTTTATTTATACAGACACATAATTCAGTTGACAGTCAGAATTTTAAGAAGTGAGGGAGAGAGTTAGGGCTACCGCACTCCGGCGACTTTTGAGACAAAACTATGTCGCGGTTGTGTTTCACCTCAACGCGACAGATTGTTTCGTTTCTAACTGACTGAGAGTAGAGTTAAATGGCACTGCACGTGCTGGCGATAATCTGTCATGGGCTCTAATGACCTCTGATGTTGACGAGCCCTAAAGCCCCAAGGAAAAAAAAAAAAAAAAAAAAAANCCACTTTACTCTTCCAAGGCAATTGCGTCATATTTGAACTCACTTTCTTTGATACTTACGTAGATTACAATGTGTCTAATCACTAAATATTTATTTACGTCAACACTCGTAACAACGTCGTCAAAGTCTTTCGTGGCGACGCACCGTCGAGTGTTTGCCCTCAAAACGCGGACAAAATTACTTTTCAAGTTCTTTTTACTGAAAAGTGCTAAAAATAACCACACACATACACGTACACACACGTGTATATATAGTACGTGTATGTGTGTGGTTATTTTATATAATTTTAATTTACTAAAAATGATATTAAATGGTATATTTTGAGTAAAGAAGAGAAAAGTGTTAGTTGCTGTATGTATATTATTTATATATTAAAATATGTTTATCAAGGAGTTCCAAAGTATTCGGAATTCAGGACATCATCTTTATTCTTGTTCTGAAGATTGCTGATAAACACTGTGGATTATATTGAGAGATAGCTGATATTGTTCCATGACGCGAAATACGAAAATAGGGGAAACGGGGAAAAATATCCATGATGATGAATTTCAGAACGTAACCCTGGCAATGGTTGCACAATCACCAAAGAAAACCTACTCAGCTCTCTCGTTGCACAATATTCAAATATTATTTAAAATGTTCTCTTCTGAAAAAAAGAATTACACCTAATAATCAAAATTGTAAATTTATCTCAAAGCACTACAAAACTTCGTGCACACTTACGAAGCGCGCTACGGGATATGTATACACTACGGTGGCTTTCTTCTCCGTAATACTATTGAATCCCTGTGCCGGACATAGCTTCGCTGTGAGGACATTATGCAATTTATCATTAAACGCCTACGAAACGTTCATGTTTTCAACAGACGATCGTTGTCGAAGTGAGAACATTGTTGACACTTCTCGAAGGGAACTCCTGGAGACAGTGAAGGACGTTCAATGGAAGCAGAATGGAAGGGTCCGCAGATAACTCTGGACTAATACGATGAGTAGGTATTGGGCAAGCAGCACAAAACACTCAATAATCTCTTCTTTTTTTTCAATATCCTTAAATTCTCTGAACTCATCTCACAAAATAACATTCTTTTCATCTCTCATATATGTACAATTCACTTCAATGTAAATCCCATCGTCCTCTAAGGGAGATTATTTCCATTTGTGCCCCCCTTTCATCTCTGTCAAATATTCTAAATTAATCAGGTGTATAAACAAGAATTACATTATGCCTCAGAAGAGTTCTTCATAAAAATCTGGTAACTTCACTATTTCCAACTGCTCTTCAAGAATGTATTCGACCGCATTATTTTTTTAAATATTCATAAAAAACGTTGGGCAAAATTTTTCTTTTGAGATCTATTCTACATACATCATATATTAATGCAGTGGTCTCAAAGTTGTGCGACAGGCCCCGACACACATTTAAAAATCTACGTTTAATATAAGCTCCCGAAAAATAATATTTCTTAAAAAAATATTTTTCAAATAAAAATACCTCATAAAAACAGTAAATTTAATTACAGAGTTAATAACGAATAAAAATAACGAAAAAACATATATTAAGTTATCCCTGTGTAAAATTAGAAGTCAATCTAGCGATCCATACGGGTGGTATAAATTTATTTCTAAAACGTTACAAACGCTGAAAACTGTAATTTAAGGACATCTGCAAACATACGAACCATACATTTAATCTGCGATACCAGACGCCAGAATTAACCAATTTTCCGGAAATTAACGTGTGTATACGCGCCAGTTAATCAGCTATTCGATAAAAAATTTATATTGTGAAACAAATTTGATTTTTTCCCTTTTTGTCCAAGTTTTGGCCTCAAAAACTCCACTGTGCGACGTCAAAAACAACGTCGTGAAGACATTGCCAACGCGTATGCATGTAACGTCGATACAACGTCGGAGAACGGCTTCTTCACAACGTGGTAGAAAAAACGTTTGTTACAGGACTTCCTTGAAAATGTTGAATTATCATTTTTATTACAACTTCTGCGGATATTATTCATCGTTTTACATTGTTAAACCAAATTCTATGACTTGTGACACACATTCCTATAAGAATGTTGTTTTACAATTTCCGTCGTTCAAGTCCGAATACGGCATGATTTGAACCAGGGTCCTTTCCAACTCAAGGCATGCACACTACCACTGAAGTACTGCAACACGTTTTTATCCTCTTGTATATCTATGTCTTACTATGGTACCATTAAGAGTAAACACGTAAAATAGTAATTCCCGTAAACAAGTAAAAGACAGGTCGTTCTCGCAAAAATGCACTCAAGTAGAGTTCCAACTTCCACTAGCAGATGGCAGTGAAAGACGGAACCTCGAAATCGGGAATGGGGTTCCGACCATTAAAATTAAATCTGCCCACTTCACAAACAAGGTGGATCTGATTTTAGGAATATCCTACGGGGAATTGTGTTTACAGAAAACGGTTTTTACGAGTGGTAAGGCTGCATAGGAGATGGTCCTGAGGTGATGACGAATTAACAGATAAGTTGCTCGTCTAGCAAGAGAACTTTTAACAAGCGCAGATGGTCCAAATTGTTTTATATCCAAACATATCGACTATTAAAATGTCGTGACAATGGCATACCGTAAGGCACTGAAAAAAAATACGGAAAAACAATTCCTTTAACAGGACGAATAGCGATTTTTGTGGGTTTTGTAGAACCGTAAACTAGCGAGTAGACGAGCAGCGAATGCCGAGTCACGAGACTGAGCTTTGAATCGTTCGACTTTTAGATATCTTCACCACTCAGAGAAGAAATGCAAATGCGAACGAATGCTGTACAACTTCCCAGTCGGGTCACTTCTCAAGGAATTGTTATTGGAGCTAAATGACGAACGAAGAGAATGAAAATACGCTCTACTTTATAACGAAGTTTATGAGCCAACAGACTTTTCAACGTATTACATAAACTTTTTCAGTACACTTCTTTTCATTTATTTAGAGCATTAATGTTACATTACTATTTGAAATATTGGTTAGCTTTTAAGTCTTCATTCACTTCCAATTCTATGATATAAACTAATTTTTTCAACTTCAATAATTTGAAGCTAAAATACAAATAATTTAAATAATTGAGAAAAATGAAAAATGTTATTGTTTAGTATTTTGTTCAAACATATTAAAGCGAGCTAATAACAAAATTGGTTTCGTTTTGCTTACCTCGCTTTTCTGTATTGCAATAAAATGTTACTGATACTTTAAATGATATAATACAGCAAAGCAAAATTTCAATACCAAAACGAAGATATAAAATGTATTAGTTAAGATCTCAAAAATGTGTGAAAGATCTTAATGTGAGTCATTCATATTCGTATTGTGTTATATTAATTCAGTTACGGAGAAGGATGTTGATGTGATACCGCGGCACAAAATGCGAATCTCATGAGAGTAGTCGGTGACCTTCTCCTACAGCAACAATTTCGACCCGCGGTGAAAAGGGTGGACTTTTCTCCTGATTGTCCAAAGAGTGAACGGATAGTAGACGCGAAAAAGTGGCAGATTACTCGATTATATTTTCAGCGCCTTCTTATTTCTAGCGCCTGTTCCTATTCTAGCGCCTATCGTTGCTGATATTTTGACAGAACATACAAATAGTCAATAGGTTTCAGTGTTTTAAAAAAATCAGTACCACTTTCGACCTGCGTTTGTCGAATGTTCCCTTGTAAGACATGCTTAGTTGTCAATACTACCTGTACAGAGCCAATACTACCACATCGGTTTATAATGCATTGCCCATGTACGACCCACGTAATTTACGTAATAAAAGACGGAACGTCGAAATTGCGAATCTGGTTCCGACTATGAGATTGCAACTAAAGAGAAATAAACCACAATTAACGGGTGCGGTGACCCATGCGTTATTATTATTATTATTATTATTATTATTATTATTATTATTGTTGTTGTATTTTTCACATTCTAACACAATGGCTTATTGTAATGTACAGGCGATCTGCCAGGTACCTTACAGTACTACTGTCATGATTGAGATAGAAACTTTGTGACTATGTGGCACGTGTTCAACAAAACAGACTTCTGTATTTGAGGAACCAAGAACCCAACATCCAAATTGTCCAAACATCCCTTTACGGCCTTAGGTACTATCCCAGTAGCATATATCAGAAGAGGAACAGTTTTGACGGTCTCGAAATGAAACAAATCCTTCAATTCTTCAGCCAGTGCTGCATACTTTTTGATCTTTCCTGCTTGGGTTGTCATTAGGTTTTGATTAAGCGGGATGGCCACATCCATTAAAAACGCTCACCTCTTTTGCTTGTCCATATACATGATGTCTGGTATGTTAGCTAAAATTGTCAAATCCGTTCTAACTCATCGATCCCAGAGTATTTCAGTGCGGTCGTTCTCAAGTACTTGAGTGGGTTGGTAGTTCACGTAATGCGGGCACTCCTCTGATATAAAACCATTTAAAACAGCGATTTTCTGATGGATGATCTTGGCAACATCATTATGTCTCTTGAAGTATTCTTTTCAGCTAGTGATGAACAGCCTCCATGCCCCTGCGTTCAAGTCCGGTTCCCGGCTCGTCGCCATTTTCACCTGACCGAAAGTTACCACGAAAAAAATAATAACTCCCGTGCGGCACTGAATCACTACATCTAGTTAATATATATCGCGAATGCATTTTAAACAGCAAATTAATAGTTTACAGAGTAATATATTGGCTTATAACCCTCATGCCAATTGTGAAATTCTTCAGCTTTTTTCGATCGCACCCAAAAAAGTAATTTTTTGGTTTCGTTATGACTTAAAACATTCTCTCAGTGAAAGTGTTTCAAGAATAGGTATAGATAATTTTCATGAGAGTATTCATCAATGGAAAATCTATTGTATTTATGCATAACAGAGATCTTAAGAAAACACTAAATGACCATAAAATACTAATTATTTAAAGATTTATAGAAAACGAAAAATGAATGTAAAATCAACAAATAATTCGACGATGAATTATCTGGTTTATTAAATCATGGAGTTGGTAGAAAATTAATAATATGTACAATTTACAGCTTTTGCAAATGTATTTCTTCTGTTTAGGCATGTTTTGTTACAACACGTGAAAAACGTTTCTCTTGTTGAACATCATTTCATATTAGGGGTATCATACTAAAACAATTTTTGCAGGAGCTAATAATTTCCTATTTAAAAAGGTTTAAAGTTGATGAAAAATAGGAAAGAAAACATACAAAAGTCACTCACAAATTGGACGGGAGAATTTCGGCATCGAACCTTCGTCAGCCAAGCAGCTGAGGTTGGATGCCGCAACTGATCCGTCCTAAACTATTTTTCATTAAGTTTAAAACTTTTTAATTTATAGAAGACAGTAGTATATGTTTATGTCCGCGTAATCATATAGAATTTAGAACTCTGCCATACAGAGATACACTAATGGTCGAAAATTCATTCGTTAGAAATTAACTGTAAATAGTATCGTAATCTTTTCAATAATATTTTATATAAATATTATGCCATGTTTACATAATCGTGGAAAATAAAAGTTGCTAAGAATTTTGCAATAACCGACGATTCACTTACAAAATATGGCAAACTTCGGATAAAGTCAAAACTTTTGTGATTGTTAATAGATTACAATATTGAATTCAAAATGCCTGATTTCGGATTTATTTTATAAACTAAGATTGTGGTAAATACAATACTTGTATTACAAGGAAAACGTTTGCTGTTTCACGTTCGTGGTTTGGATGCAAAAATGTTTAATGCCTCATAAATATCGCCCACCAACTGTCAGCAATTGGTTTGATCACGAATTAACGTGTTTTAAATGTCACATGTATCTTTCTAAGCCCCTCGCCGTACTCAACACAGGACTTTGTATCTTGCAGAGACAAAAAACTGTTGACAACGTTCGCATGCCATCCAACGCTCTCTTCTGCTGGGCATTAAAATCCTCTTGTTCCGATAACATGTCCTCATTTCACACACATCCTGCTGTTACGCATATTATCTTTTCCGATATATTATAAAAATAAATTCAGAAGTAATTACACGCCACGATTATCCTGACATGACAGTTAATGTGCCAAAATGTCCGCAGGAATTACCAGGCACAAAATAAAACGGGTTAGAGCAGACGAAAAATAAAGTCATAATAAATCTCACGCTTTAATATACACAGTCCTGGGGGCCCCAGGGGCAGTCCCAGGGACGGGAGAATGCGATAACATAGCGGCCATTTTTCCTGCGTTTGTTTGTGAAGTGTATCAGTATCACTCCGCTCTTTCTCGTCGTAAAACAGTGCGCACTTTCCTTGCAATTTTTATCCGCGGCGTTAAGATATCGCACGATAACATATGCTTGAACAAAAATACTATTTAGGTGAAAACATTTCCGGACCCCAGTAATAGTCACCCTGCTTATGTATCGACAACAACTGACAGAAATAAACATTTATCACTTGTGCTAACCAGTTTAAAAAAATTATGTTTGAAGATTCACAGTTGACATGGAGGAACTAACGTTAATTAATACAATGGTTTACATTTAATTCAGAATCCACTCGTATAATTTAACACTAACATTCCTCTATCCTGCTCCTCCTAGTATCAATAAATCTATTACTGTCTACTTCTGTTAAACCCTCCACGTGGGTCAAGTTGTTGGTAAACCCTTCTAAGCGGTCTATCTACTAACAATGGCCTATTACCCAACTCATAACTCCTATCGTTCCGTGTAGATAAGCATCAATAGCACGCTACATTTCCCATTTACAAATACAACAATAACAAATTGCCCATTTTACTATTTTAATGTCTTTCATCAAACTTTGGTAAATGAAACAGAGTTATGACAGCCCTGAAGAATACAACTGTGTCTTTTTAGTTGGGGCTTTAGGGCTCGCCAACGTCAACGTCATTAGAGCCCTTAATACGACTGTGAAAGTTTCGTTTGAATATGTTCTGTAGAAATGCGTAGTGAGTCTCATTGGAAAAATTTCTTATGTGTCCCTAGGTAATGTGCCAACCTGCAAGTCCTCCAATAATGACAAGGGAAATATAACATGGAGTATTATATTGTTACACTTATTACAAGAATGTTCGTAAACAAAAGCTGGTAAGCATAGATAATATGCTAAACTCAGTTACCTTAGTCACAATTTATCAACGAGAAAGGCAATGAATATTTTGTCCATTTTAATATGTCTGTCTACAAAATTATCTTTGTAATTCAGGACTCTCCAGGTGTTGATATTGTTAATGTGCGACTTTAGTTACCTCTTTGCCCTCAAAGATAATCTACACTGGTGAAAATCAATGTCAATTTCAGAAAGAATAATTGCACACAAACCACGAAATGTACGGGAGGAAAGAATAGAGTTTTCAAAAGAGTATGAAAATAAAGTTCTATATGATTTGCACGCAAGCAATGTGAAGTGGATCAGTTGCGCAAAATGTGCATTCAGCGTAACGCATCGAGGCTCTGTAAAATGCATGAAATGCACGAACCAGGATATGGCAGGTATTTCACTTCGTAGAGGGTAGTGATGCGCTCATGCAATGCGCGTATTACGAATCTCACGAAATCAAATCTATGACAATATCAAATACTTGCTTATTATAGACGGGGTTCGGAAAAAGAGGGAGGTAAGTTGTAATATACTGGAATTCATATGAAATGTAGGAAATCAGTGGGCGATGTATGCTATCAACACTATTTAGAAAAGAGGCGGATGTAATCAATAAACCAGTTTTAAACTTAGAAACAAAGATATTATGAATATCCCCCCTTATTCCGTATGTGAGGCGGTGTGAATCAGTAACAGGGATATATCTAGGCGGTGGGGGTGGGGGTGGGGAGATCAATCCTCTCCCCGCAATTAAAAGAAAATTTATCCTTCCTGGATTTCTCCTAATATTCATGTATATATATATGCGTGTCATACTTCAACTGCCCCCCTCCCCGCGAAATAAAATCCTAACGCACTCGCCTTCCGCTTGTGAGGACGCGGGTTCAAACCCGGTCCTATCCAAGTAGAATTAGAGGTGGTGGACGGAGCGGTGTTCGCGGCAGGTTTCACCCCCATTAATCACACGCCCTCGGGGAGGTGCGATAGGAAGGACATCCGGCACCACGAAATTCCCCAGCCAGCCAAATCAAGTATCCTCCGCATCTACCATCTCCACCTACGCCGAACCATCTAACACGGGATTAATAAGGGCTAAGGAGAAGAAGAACGCAGTTTGCGTGTAAGAGCCTCTTTTGCAGAATCTGGACGAACATGCGATTATTAATTATTTCTTTTCAATTCAAAATTACTTGTGTATACGCTGGTAAGGGTTTTCTATCTGGAAGTGTATTAATGGTAAATTTATTTTATATTACGAGTTTTAAGGAGCAGAGATTATTTAATGACTACAATCCCAAATTCCAAAGCCAAACAAATAGCGTTGTACGCAATTCCTTCAATACTTTGTACAAAAATATTCACAAATATATCGGAAGAAATTAAATCTTACCCAAGCTACAGAAACGTTAAATAAATGGACTGGCAGTGTCAAATTAAATGTTGTCTAATCACTCTGTATGAGTAATTATGAAATCTAAATAAGCCGTGTACTACAGGGACTACCTTCCAAAATGTTGTTGTGAACCTTCCTAAAATTGAGTAGTTTAGGGAAAGTTAGGACAAAGTTGCAATATCACCAGTATTTACTAATAGATTTGTTTTAGCAGAAAATAATATGAAAACGCTACAGTCACCTTGCTCGCACTTTTGGTTTATTTCCCAGGAAAAGTGGCGATAAGTATTTAGCAATAATTACCAAGATGTGCATGGGAACTGATAAGTAACTGAAATTCTAGTTGAGATTTTACATCTGTTCATAAGAGTTGCTATCACAAGTTTTCAAGCTAAAGTTTATAGCATTCATTGTACATGTTGCCGATTTCAATTCTACAGTGTGTCAGTGGAACTTACAAGGAAGTACAAAGGAGAATTTTTTAAAAGAAACTAATGTACGTTATTATCTGGAATACTAAATATATAATGGTTATTAAAGTAAATATTTATGCAATCTTTACATCTAAATCCATAAATTCCATAGCATTATAATGTGGTAGGAATGTTTTCTTAGAGGGTTACGAGATAGTACCCTATACGTTTTATTTTCTTCGGATGTAAAATTGAATTTGACGAATATCAATTGATGCAATCTGCTTTGTATCTAGATAACGTAATTACTTCTAACAGCAACCTAAGGAGACAATACAAGTCAGACATACAATAATAATAATAATAATTTATTTAACAACAATCTTAATACAAATAAATTCAAAATTTGACTTTTAGTGAATCTTAACTTATACAATAGTGTGCCTCAATGGAGCAATGGATCACAGCTTCAGTGGCAAAGCCTCAGATTTAGACCGCAGTCGCGCGATTCTCTTGTTTCACGACGCCACGCTCATTTGTCATAGGAAGAGTCCTTTGGCTTATCGCTCGCGTTTGTTTCTCGGTGCGCCATTCGCGCCAGAGAAATTGCACTAACCACAGATTTGCTTGTATTTTGCAGTCGCTGCAACTATTGGCAAACGCAGCAAAGAAGACCCGGCGGATCTCAGTAGGAGAAGGAAGCGGTAATGGGCAAAACAATTCGAAACTTTCGAAGGCATTGACCTTAGCACACCTTCTTGGGGCGAGGAGGAATGGTGTGACTGTGCGCTTCGAGGTGAAAGGGGACATTATTCCAATCAATAAAAAAAATACTTTTTTCACTAGGTTCCAAGGCCAATGAAGATTATTTCTATACTACAATAGTTCCAGAGCAAATCGATACTAGAGGATAAGAATGATTTTAATACGTCATTCGTCCTTTACAGTAATTAAACTATTTATGCCGGGTGAAAATACGTTTACGAAATACGTAATAATAATTAACATAAGCTATGAAAATTATTGTGATAATATTGTATCAACAATGAAAAAGAAAGATATATATTCAACTGATCTCTACAACAATTTAAATGTCCTCTCCAAATATGTCTTGAACACGATTGACTTGCACTGGGCATTATCAGGATAATATGACTAATTTTATATGCAATGTGTTCTAGTTGGGAAGTATAGCAACCGCATTTTAAAGGTTAACAAGTTGTTATTACTAATAATATTAATCAGATTGGATCTTCATGATTGGGTAATCCACGGTGTAGTGCATACCACATTCGCCGTCTACCTTTGGTGATGATGGTTCAAATCCCAAATGATTCATGTAGAATTTGCAGACGTGGACAAAACTGTTTCCTCGTGATACTTTTGATTCCACTGCATTTAGTTACACAATTTTCACTCATCATTCACCCCTCTCCTCATTTATTACCCTCGTCGGAGAGGTGCACCCTGTCATTCTTTCGAAGGTCGTCTGAGAACAGGCGTTGGTCGAATACACAGATCAAACCCTGTCTCTTATANAGAAGAAACTGCACGTAGTGTTTGCCCTTCCAACTCCTCTAGTACAGAAATCATTCATTCATTGAACAAGATCCTATATGTAATAACAAACTCATATCTCTGATTTTAAAAATTATTTGAAGTGTGATAACTTTATTTTTATTGATTCATTTCATAATATTCATTTAAAATAACATTTCAAGCCTACCTTTGTGAAGTAAATTTTGCATTTTTTAAATAAAAAAAATATCGTGAATCAAAATCACAGCAAAAATTGTAAACCAATGAAGAATCCTCATAGTCAATCAAGCCCTCATATTGAGTTTCCAGTAATGCAGTATCGAGCTACATAGCAGTTAAAAATCAACCAATAGTTAATATTTTAAAATTCGTATCACGAAAATTTTTATTTACCTTATTGAAACCCGTCTTGGTGAAGAAAAATGTGAATTCATGTCAGACGTGTAGACAAAACTTTCCTCTTTTCTAAACATGCGTATTATTAGAGGAAGATGGGGCTTCGGGAATTTTTGCGGCGAAAATTACAAAAATTACAGAGGGTGCGGTGTATTACACACAAGTTCAATAGATGAATATAAATATTCAAGCACTAATGAGTTGCTGTATTTTCCCAAAATTGACTAAACAAACTAATCTAAATTCTATAAATAAAATTATAAATTGAAGTATTAATACATTTTGGTGATAAATTACAATGTTCTTATGTACATAATCCCTACTCATAGTTCCGCCCGTAGACAATAGAGAGACGCTTTATGAGACCTGTTGCTAACAGTTTATAAGATGCAGTGGAAGTTGCGGGAGTTGTTCTGTTTCAGCGCACTCCATGTTCTAGACTTTCGAGTGCCCCCTAAGTACACTTAGCTGAACCCGAGCAACACGAGATTAAGTGGCTTCCTCCATCCCTTCAGTCTCCAAATTCACTTTTAATTAACGCGATCCATCGATTTTATGTGTTTCCTGTTCGGAAACACTTCACTGCGACAAAACAAAACATCCTCTCGGGAACGAATCAGATAAAAACACGAAATAAAATCAAAGTATCCGACACTTCAACGGAATGAGCTGCACAACGCGTCAATCGTACGAAATTTATGTAGACGAAATGAAACACTTTCATCTGATACATTGTAGGGTGACATTGTAGGGTGAATATTGGTTCGAAATATGATGAGGGTTCACTAAGTGCCTGAGTAGTACTCAGATTATGTCGATTAGGTTAGTAAATAAGTAAATTATCAGACATGACAAAAATATTTCTTCTGCAAATAACTGTTAACTTAAGTTAATTAATAATTATCTGCATTCCATCCTATCAATATCAGGGGACCTCAAGATAGTGTTCGCACTTTTCATCACCAACTGACGGTACTTTCTCAGTAACGCATGCTAAAAATATAGCAACATTGTAGTAGATCAAATACCAACCGACGACATCCAAACTACTTATAGATATTTAAGATCATTTAATTGTAAAAAGCAAATACTCAAGAAAATGAAAAAATATGGCAAAATCCACTTGCGTAAAATTTATTCTTCGAAATGACACCAGGCAAAAATTTCTGAAATTTGTTTACTGAAATATCTTGGATTTACTCTGTAGAAGAAGATAAGAAAATTTCACATAAAAAATACGAAAAAACTGCGCATGAAATTGTGTAGCACTTACTGGTTCATCGGAAGGAGCTTTAAACTAAATTATTAAACAACACTGATTCCTAAAGCGTGCATGGAAATATGGTGTTGCGTGTTGGATTGATGCGATACCAAAATCCCAGAAATCCACGAAAATCGCCAAATCAGCACCTGATGATGATCAGTACTTGGGATTGTTTCCAATTCGATCATCCATCTCGACTTACGATTACCGATAACTGAAGAAGTCATTGAATTCTGTCAAAAAATGAAGAAATGTCGTCTTGGAAGAACCTTCTCCCAACGCGAATGATACTCGAGAGTCTTGGAATTAGTGACAACTCAACAGTTCAAAACGCACAGTTTTGAAAAACATATTGCATTTTTGATCTTTTATGAATTTTTATTTCTGATGTTAAACATACTTAATACTTACTAACAACTTTCAATGATATGCGTATTGCCAATATATAGTTTACTTGTTCATCTAATGCTCTTTTCTCGAATAAAGAATAATAAATCTAGTGAACCCCTCCCTAAGCACAACTAATCTACGAAAAAAACAAATCATAATTTTAATATTGATTTCTGTTTTACAATTTTGAAATATCTTTAAAGACTCTCAAAATACAAAATTTTTAATTGCTTCTAACGATTAGAAAGGAAAACAACACACTAGATTTTATTCCCCTATTTCAGGTTATATAATTTTGAAAAAGCTACTCCGTTTCGATTTGATGCCAAAACTTTCTCCATTTCCAGACTCCAAAGCGCACGCCATTAAAGATGATATTCAATCACGTCAAGAGGAGTGCAAGCAGTTCAACAACACGAGAACTACATTATCTGTTTTTCAGCCACTTAGCTGTCTATTCATAAAGCTCCAGTTCAGCACCTCATCCAACAGGGACCATATCTCAAGCATACAAGAAACTCGCGCTTGCCAAGAGACTGCAGGCTTGAAGCAGGACAGCAAGCGCATAAAGCGTTATCTGGGAAGGGACCAGCGGCGAAACGAAGGACGGGCGGGCGGGCGGGCGTCGCCAGCGAGCGGGCGAGCTGAGAGCGACGCTGGCGCTGACCCAAGCGCTGCGGTCGATAGAGGCAACGAAAGGCTGCGGCGGCGGACTCGACCTCCTCCCCGAACGGTCACTGCTTCGACTCTTCAGCGGCAAAGGTACTTCGCTTGCGGACAGTCAGATACCACTACTAAAAACAAAACTAACTTCACTTTTATTTAGCAATACATTTATTTTAAAGAATGAGGTAGCTAATGAAATACAATAAAATAATAATAATAATAATAATAATAATACTTATCCTTAAAGCTATTTAGTTTTCAAAAATAAGATTATGGGCAACCTCCACGGCGTCCATATATCAAGTTCACACATCTCGATAATGCTTATCCGCTCACCTGTCACCCAGTTAAATTTACCTTTCCGGTAAGGAAGCTAGCCAACGATTAGAGCGTGGTGAAAGACAATCTACCATTACCGGACGTATAAAGTATCCGAGTAGTACTACCCGAGCGGCAAGAACATTGGCAAAATACGCTCTAACAAGACTATTTTATTTACCTGGATATTATTGCAGATAGGGCGACCCGTGGCGTAGTACTTAGCATACTCGCCTTCTACCTGTGGTGACCCTGTCCCATTTAAATAGAATTCGCGGTGGACGAACCGGTGTTCGCGGAAGGATTTCCCATTTCCCATTCCACCACAACATTCATTTTCATAGATCGCCCGCCTCGGGGAGGTGCGGCAGGAAGGCATCCGGCACCCTGGTATTTGCCAGGCCACATAAAAGAGAGGGGCACCATACCATCCTCCATCTCCGACCCCTATAAACTAGGGAGTTACGGGAATACACACATTAAAGCAGATACTGCTTTCCCCCATCAGCTTGTTCTAGAAAAGTTTCATGTTTAGCATTAAGCAAAGCAAAGTTGCGAATAGTATATGATAACGCACAATAGCGCATCGAGTAAGTCACGTATATTCTTTGTAGCAGAGTCAGAGCTGTCTTTTGTGATATAGTCAAGTAACGTCCTTACAAATAAAAAATTCAAATCACTTCTTTTATAGAAGCAATTTCTAAACGCTGTTCTGTCGAAAAGAAAAAGGTGAAAGATTAATTAATCAGAAATCGCCGACACCTCTTTTAATTCTCTAACCTAACCACACTTCATGTGCGTGATTTACGTTGTTCGGTTGCGCAGAAAAGGAACTAGAAGATTATTTTGCTTATTAATGCATCTAATGATGTCTCGTTTGTTTTCACATCTGACTGAAGTTGTTTCTTGAATAAAAAGCGGATGATGGTCCTGTCTAAAATTCTCATTCTTCAATACGCAATGTCCGGTACATTTTTCGTTTCCTTTCACGATTCTCTATTATTTCAATTTTCACCCTTTCTTTTCCGAAATAAGATGATTTAAAAGTGTCATCAAGAAAGAAAGCTATTTAGGTCATTTGTTAGAAAAACGTGTTGCTTAACTTCAGTTCTGATACTAGAAAGCGCTACCGCGCTGCTCGTATGTACAGTATTCATGGGGTATTGTACGTGAGTTATGTGATGCTTCATTGTATTTGTCGTATACTATTCATAACTGCTCTGATGTCCTGTTTAAATTGTTTAATGCTAAATATGAAACCAAGTGACCCGTGCCTATTCCTAGCAGATTGGGGAAAGTAGTGTCTGCCATACCATCCAGGTAAATAAATTAGTCTTGCTAATAGCGTCTTGCACCAGCGTTTTTATCGGTCGGAAAGTACTACTCGGACAATTTATCCGCCCGTCGGTGAAAGATTGTCTTTCATCACGGTCTAACCGTTGGATAGCTTCGCTACCGGAGAGGTAACTTTAACCGAGCGATAGGTGAGCGGATAACCATTATCGGGGCAAGTGAACATGAAATATGGACGCCGTGGAGGTAGCCAATAATCTTATTTTTGAAAAACTGGATAACCTTAACGATAAGTAGTTTCTTTTCTATATTCCATTAATCACCAGTTTCTTTTTAAAAAAGTTACTTTAAGTGATATTGAAAATACATATAAATAATAATGATAAAATAAAAAATACAAATAAAAACTCGATTACCTAATGCTTACAAAATGTTTCTCTGTCACGTTAATGTCACACGTGGAATACGATTCGGGTTCATACAATGTTAATTGATATATCTGATGTTTTGATATTGCGATTTTGGGGATCGTCCCTTTTACTTGAGGTCTCTTCGGTACTTTACGAATTGGCTCCTGGAAAAAGAGTATTTTCAAAATTTGGTGAAGATATCCAATGTCGTATATGTCATATACATGTTTTTGAATGCACTGGGAATAGAAGCTCACACCGACTTCATTTACACACCGCGCTCCAGTTACTTCAGTTACGTCTTCGTAAATATTCCTAAACCGTATTTCCTAAAGATAATTCATGAATTCTGTATTATCTGCAGTCTGTATTATCATGTAATCTGTAATGTTCAGATATTATGCCTAGGAGTCTTCTACGTACCGTTGTGGGATAATCATATTTAAATCGATTCATCTTCTAAATATAACCTCGCGCTTCATAGTTATAATTATGTTTTCTTTATGTGAGTGTTTTCGGTTATCCTATATTTTTATTGCTATGTAGGTTGCTTGGTTCTTAGATATTTTTGTTATGAGTTATAATTGGAGAGTTGAGTGGGAACACAGTACAGTTTTTTTTATTAATTTTCAGTCAATGTTTTCTTCGAGTGTTCTCCATTTTCAGTCCGCTCCTCGACGATACTCAAACTTGCGTTGTAATATTTTGCTGCGTAGTTAATTCTCTCAAGATCCGGGAGTCATCCTGATAATAATAATAATAATAATAAATTTATTGTCAAAAAACAGTACAAACTGCGTATGACCACGTGGAGGAAAAAAAACTAATTTACTCTCCGGAAGCAAGCAAGGGACCATCCCATCAATTCCGATCAAGACCCCTAAGGCAGAGGCGGATTCAAAAATTTCAACAAAAGTTCCTAGATAAGATAAAAAGTTAGCATCGAGTAATAATACATATATTATGTCAATATGTTTGTAATTTAACGCAAATATGTTTGTAAATTTGTACAAGTTGTTATCGAACTATAGATTATTCTGAGTATAGTGTTTAAAAATCATATGAATTGAAATAACACTAAATTCACGATTTATTGTTACAATAAACACGCCCCTAGACAAAGCCTAGAGAACCTGTATGATAAATCCGCCTCTACCAGAAGGAAAAACGGAGAAAAACCCGGGCCAGGATGGGGCTACAGAATTTATGTACACAACCGTGCCAAAGTTGAGTACACATAAAACTAAATTAATATGAGCCAAACGGCAACACAATCATGCAAGAAAATAGTTTTTGAAAAAGATACAAGCCCCTTTTATTTATTATTTAATTATTACCTTTCGGTACCCCCACCATTCCATCATAAGATTGATTATTGCTACATTCCATCATAAGATTGATTATTACTGATATCGACCATTTAAAGGTTCGATCTAATAAATTATTTTATTATTTACTTAAAGAATATTTACTCGCTTGGCGATACGAGTATCATTGGCACATGTGTGAGAGAAGGAACCGGTCGGGACGTGAGTCCGAACCACGAATCGCTGATTGTTGCTAATAATAAGAACACAGCATACACAACTATGAAATAAACGTAATTTAATTTAGCAGGATTTATAGTTGGAATCATGAAACCCACTAAAATACATATGCCATGCAGTCTACATTGCAACTTCACAATCAAACACATAACTACAGGAAGCGAATACAAATCCCTTAGTACCATACACCACTGTTCCACAAGTAATCTACGTTACAAACTTTTCATTAAAATAGCCTCTACTGAAACGGCCATCACTCGTGGTCCTCACCAAACAAAAGCAGTTAATACACTTAATGAACAAACGAGTAGGTGATTCTAAAACATCATAAAAAAAAGAAAAGAAAATATAGCTTTGTCTGCGTCCATCAGGCGCAATCAACCGCCATTCTTTCTAAGTGGATACTCCACTTTAACAAAGGAATCATTCTTAAATATTATTTTTAAAAAGAAGATATAGCCATATTTGTAACATAAATAACATAATTCTCCAACATAGTGGAGCACCCACTTAGAGAATCATTTTATGCTCTTACACAATCCGCACTGAGGGTGCGTGTTGCGGAGTGTCGAGCCCTGTCCACACTCACCGTTCCTTCGACCGGCTCTTCGTTCGTTTCAAGAGATCTTTGTTTGTTTGAATTTGTTGTCCCCTGGAGAGGGGTACCAATCCTATCAAGTTTCTGAAGATGGCATGGGAATGGTGGCACTATTGTTGGTCTGTATTGGTTGGTCAGAACTGACGCCACTAAGGCGCGATGCCGACAACCCGGATCCCACACCTCGAAGGGACGCTTCGAAGGGCGGGGGCGGCCAGCGGAAGCGGCGAGTCGCCTTTCCGCTGCATAAGTGCACACGTGCAGGCCTTATAAATTGTGACCAGTCAAGATTATTTTTCTGACTGCAGTCGAAGCAGTAGAAATAAAGGAACGGAAAAGAAATTTTCCACTGCTGTTCAAGCAGTACCATAACAATCCTACCTGATGGATAAACGTGGTGAAAGGCGGAAGATGAGTGAAACTTCCTTTACTCGGCATTCTTTCACTTTAAGCCTTTTCCCACTTAATGTGGGGTCGGCGCAAATGGGGATGGATATGATGCTTCTTAGGATTTGGCTGGGGAATACTCATGGTGCCGGATGCCCTTCCTGACGCACCTCCCCTGAAGCGGTGATTTATGAAATGAAATGGGTGTGAATGATTATGAGTGAATGTTGTGGTGGAATGATAGGCAGGGGAAACGGGAGAACCCCGAGAAAACCTGCCGCGAACACCGCTCCGTCCACCACCTCGGATTCTACTTGGATCGGAGGTAGAAGGCGAGCGCGTTACACACTGCGCCACGGGTCGCCCTAAATTCCTTTACTCGGCATGAAACCGGCAAATAGTTGAAGAGTGAATCAAATACGACGATCCTATTGTTTTACAGAATGTTATTCTCATTCATTCAATTTCCTTAGCTAGTTTATCTTGATTTAGCTGATATATGTTGAATTTATCATAAATCATTAGTGAAAAGTCATTTTGTATCTTTCTTTTTACTCATTTTAGAAACAAAAGTTAGCCTATGTTCATTCTGGACACCTAAACTATCTCCTTGCCACGTGTCATGACGATCCGTTCAGTGGTTGAGTCGTGATCAGGCAGCAAACTGACAGACACAATTTCGCGTATCGCATTTCTATAATGGTATGGATTCATAGAAACGTAAATACACGCATTTTTTTCTCTTACTCATTGTCTTATTCAGTGCTGTAAAGTTTGATTGCAGTGTCGAAAATTGAAAAACTTTAAGCAAAAATTTGTATATTTATTAAAAGATTGGAATTTTATGCTAACGTCGGGCAGGTGAAAATGGAAATGGGTTTTACATCCTTCGAAAGAGGTTTTACATCCTCGCTTTTTTCATCCAATCGAAATCCATCCAGTCCATATTTTTGCAAGAATTTTTATTATCTTTCACAATAAAAACAAACATTTGTCTATAATTCTTTTATAATTATAAAATTTATTTATACTGTATACAAATTTCTCATTATCCTACCATAACCTCTCTAGTTTAGTAGCTTATGCTTCTCTCGCTCCAGAGACTATGTTTTTCCTTAAACAAAAAATGTCTCAGATTTCAAAAAAATATTGATAATGAAGATTGTAGTAAATGTTACGAACGAATAACCATTCGTCGCAAAATATAAATAATATATAGGGGGGACTTGTGTGTTTCAACAAGCATGGAGAAGATAAAAGGTATGATAATGTTCTTTTTGTGGACACGCCTCGGATTCACAAATTCACATTTATTATAACATAACATTTACACATATATTTTCTTAAATCTACAAATACAGAATTACAAACTTGATGTTGAAGTAGCAAATTTGAACGCTCTGTGAACAACACTTTCTACAGAGTTTAAACAATTAGAAACATGAACCATTGTTCATGTAACATTCCCCTGGTATCCCGTTGGGATTGTTGAATCTCCACGAAATATAAAAAAAAGCCCTCTGTTCTCAAGTTTTCGAGAACGCTCCCCAGACATCAACTAAGAGATATTTACTATTTACCTGCTTTATTACATTTGAGTTGGTTTTTTGAAAACCTTTGATATGCGCAGGTTTTTGAATCCATCGAGAATTTCTCTCGACGTAGTCCCCACTTACGAGGAATTAGAGTTGTGCATTAGATCAAGTGATTCTAAATGCAGATCTCGTTATTACGAGAATAGATACTTAATAAGGTGATGTGCTTATCAGCAGTCCTCTCTCCGCTGCCACGGCTGAGTTGCCCTGGTCTTCCGTGGAGTAGTTTTCCTGGTTGACGTGATGTTCCGGCTGCCTACGGATGCTCTGCCGAGGTCTTCTTATCGGAAGGTTATCACGTCTCAAATCAGCAGTGATGTTCGTTGAACATGCTGCTGTAACTTAGAGAATATTATAAGCATTTGTGTTCGTAGTCATTTTGCTGCGAACGTCGCACTATACGAAAAAATAGCACAACAGTTATATGATTTCAATTTTGGAAATCATAGTACAAAAAGTTTATGTTGAATGAAACATAAGTTTCATCGTATCACACTATAATGAATAGCACAAGTTTGGCTTCACGCCACGACGACACATTACGACGGAATGGAATGGATTATGTCGAGTTTCCTCTTAACATGGCGACGCACTGGTCATAGCAGTGGTATTACGCCACGACGAAACAAGACCATAACATGGCGACGCACTGGACACAGCAGTGGTATTACGCCACGAAGAACTTTGTAGAATGGATGGATATAGAGACGTTGAGTGCAGCTGTATTTATAGCTGCCCACGGAACGTACACATAGGGCACGTTCATGAATATTGAGTCATGGAGCGTACATAGTGGGTACGTTCATTGTTCGTATCGATAGTCTGGATTGTATCGAAACTCACTTTCGATAAGTATCGATTGTATAGGCATGGAGCTTATAGCTCAAAGAGCGTCTATATACAATGAGTGTGTATATAGACACGAAATGTTTATACACAAATACAATTTTCATGGAACATTTATAATAATAAAATACATAATAAACAATAATAATAAATGAGAACCCCTTACAAACGTTTGGTTTGTAACAGTAAATATTGGTTAATAAATAGTAAACAATTGGAAATGCTTACTTGTTCGCTCTCAAACGTTTTCTATCTTTATTGAAAAGGAAATCTTGAATATATAATACGTTCACCTAACATACTACACTTTTTTACTCACGATACCAAAACGTAAAAGAAAATTTATCTTGCTTTCGTTTAATACATTCTCTCTATTTCTCTTTCATTTCATTCTTTCGTTTTCTTTTCTTTCTGCAAGTGTAGTGCATACCATGAACTTATTGTCCTATGATAGTGAACGAAGACCTGAAGAAGACAACGTTCATTGTCGAAATGTCAGCTAGGTAGTTGAAATCAATAAACATAAATGCAAGACTTTTTATTTTACATTTTGAGCAATGTTTCGACTCTTATTAGAGGTGTATTTTTTATCGTCAAGTAACTACGCAATAAAAAATCGTAAATACCGGAAGTACCTGACAAGTCAAAACATTGAATAAAAATGTAAAATTATAAATAAAAGTCTAAATAAAAGATTAAGTTGATAAGATTAAACGCATATTTTTATTTTTAAATGTTATCAAGTTCATTTTATGCATTGTACTTTCTGCTTAAATATATACACGTAAACAAAGGAGCTTGGTTTGTTAGCTTTAAATAAATGAAATAAATTTCAGTAACAAACTGAAAGGGGATTCACTGGACTGAAATCAGGGATTTCTAAGTCACAAAATAAGTTTATGAATTGATGTGGGCTCGAGACATCGGAATGTAAATATATTTTACTTTTCGTGATTGAAGTATAGTGAGGTTCTTTTAAAATTTATCAGGTCATACCGGTCTCATTGAAGGCTTCTGACAACTAACCATACTTTATATCATTTTCTTATTTCTTTTTCATATCATCACATTCATTATTTCGTTTCTGATTTGACATGCAGCATAATTTACCGAGCGAGTAAACAAAATTTACAAAATGGTTGATTGCACATGAAATTACCCTTAAATTAAGTACTCAATAATACGCAGTAGCATCGAAATTAAGAAGGAAAAGGCTGGAAAGGCATAATTTAACCATAAAATTCACATGAACACTCTAGTTCTCAGCTACCGCGAGTAATTAGGCAGTGATACTAAAATTATGAGGATAGCTTAAAAGAAAGCCGAAGTTGAGGAAACACAGCTGTTCTTTTTTCTTCCTGCTTAAAACAAACATGTATGCAACTGTATTGTATTAATACATTGCTAAATTTCTGGTTACATCGTCGTATCCCACGTTTGGAATAGTTCGTGGATCCCTTGTTGTTCCAGGAAGAAGTGACGTCGTCCGGAAGGGAGATCCACTGGGAATACGAAGACAAAGATAAGTGAATTTAAATAAGGCAAACAATTTGACACGTTTAAGTAAAAAAACTACTAACTCGCAGGAATCTGTGATTTTGGAGTTGCAGATACTCGAATTCCAGAGAAAACTTACTAATAAAAAAATAATAACAGTACGCGGTGATCACACATCTAGGTATATTACCTGGTATCCTTTCTTTTCAACTTCAGAAAACTATATTTTTATTTTAAGAATAACAAGTGTTGTTAAAAATAATATTTTTTGCATTAGAACACTTCATTTACACAACTGCATTAGCGTTACTGAAATTGCAGTGCACTGACGTTTCAAACGTCACTCATATTTTCGTTACAATGTATTTTACGTCAAAATTGCAAGAGCGAAATGGACCACAGTAACAATGAACATACAAATAACATTATCTGCTGCACATTACACTCTAATATGTGAAATCACTCGTTTGGGAAACCGGGCAGAGACATACCAAAATGCCACGCTACCGCAAGAGGACGTATGTTATGGCTACACGGATCACTAGCTCACTCTGTGGTGAACGCTGGAAGCTTCTGCAATAATACATCGGCTGTTATTGACACATCAACGAGACTAGCATTTCTGTGGCGATGCTGTCGTTGGAATTACTTTATAATGTTCCACTGGTGATATGTGACAATGTTCTTGAAGACCCTCTGCTGTTCATTCTTTTTTTTTTTTACTCAAAAAAATATCTGTAGGGCTGAGTAAAGTAACGATGATAAGTTAAGGACAACATGCTCATACATGACTAAATTAAAATATACTTCTTTCATATTATAAAAAAAGAATGTATAACCTTCAAACCAGGTAACTACTTACGCAACCTCCACTAGATAACATGATTTGTGCAGTGTTTCCTTACAACAAGTTCATATCTCCTTTAATTCATAGATTACTTAAGTCTGAGAATATGAAATTTATTTCAACTTTTAAAACTGAAAGGAAAAATTTGATAACGAAAGGAAAAGATAAGGAAGATTATATGAATACTAACAACGTAGTATACAATATAATATGTAAAGATTGTAATGCTAGCTGCTTAGGTAAATCAAAAAGAGGGTTAAAAACTAGAATCCAGGAGCACAAAAGAAGTTTAAAATCAGTTGGAAAAAGTGTAGTTGCCTCATATTGTATTAATATTGATCACTTGATGAATTGAGAAAATACATTAATTTTGGACAAAGAAGTTAATTATTACAAACGATGTATATCGGAAATGATATTTATAAAAAATACTCACGGTAGATTGAATTTCCGCACAGACACTGAAAAACTATTTGGTTTATGCAATTCAATATTTTAACATGTTTGTGTTTCTGCTTTCTTGTACACATATTTTGTGTTTATATTTCTGATTATATCATGTTCATTTGTCCTGTTGTTATGTTTATTGTCATAATTTGTTAGTACTTGAACACCTGACGACGACTTTAATCCACGTCGAAACGTTGTGAGCTCTTCACTGAAAATATAAATATTATTCGTCCATAAAAGTTATTAATTATTTATTTAATTAGATTCTATAATGGACGTTAATAGTAATAGAATCATCTCCAAAATTTGAAAATAGACCAAATCTCCTGGAGCCAATTCGCAAAGATCCGAAGCGATCCCAAAATTTTTATTTCCACCGATTACAATACTTTCCTTACACATTCTGTGTAATTGGGAAGTAAAAAGGTGTTTGTGTTCTCCATAACTACGTTAGGAAAAGAGAAGGTATTCCATACAACATAACACAACAAATCAAAACTTCCACAGACTATGTCACAGCACTGTAAACAGCAATTTAGTTATAAGTGCTCAATCTTCAGCTAACGTCATCAAGAATTAATTTGCCAACTACATGTTTTGTCACCCCTCACTCGTTTCATTTTTGAAAGCGTGAAGAATACTCGTATTAAGAAACTCAATGTGAAATAAATCAATGCTTAATAAGAAGTAAAAATATTGTATTTTACACCAGGTAACTTACTAGTTTATTGAATAATATCTATAAATAAATTATACATTGATTTAAATTTGTGTTTGTTGTTTTATCTACTCAGCATTTATTTTAGATAGTATCATCATCTTATACAAGAATCAACTTCAATCAAGCATGAAAACAAATGAGAATATTTTTTTTTTAAGACTTTAAAATAGAGTAAAATATTTTAAAAAGATTGTACGCTCACCATTTTGAAAGAATTGTGAGCAACGTAGGAGACTCAAAGGATGCGTGTGACTGACAGGATACGCATATCTTGGAAGTCGCGTCATTTATGCCTTCCCATTATTTCACATTGGAAGAGATTTCCAAGACTCTCATACGACACGTACGTACACTTCGTGTCGCCGCATGAAGAGGGCCTTCGGGATAGAACCTTGAAATTTTACATTATGTTGTTTTTGCAGGCTTCCCTCAAAGAGTATTTTGCAAACTTCTTATTTTAATAGGATGAATAAGGATGATGCTTTCCAAAATTTCTTTATTTCATTATATTCATTTATTTATATTACTCAAAACTAATTGTGACATTATCGCAGTTTTTGTATGTAAGCTTGTTTATTTAAAAGTCTAGAAAATGGTTCCTGGATTTCTAATTTTTAAATGAGTGACAAGAAAAAGAAACGCTTTAAAATGACGAAATTTATTGTGGTCAAAAACAATAACTAATTTCAAAAGAATCCCTCTTACTTATTCACAATATGAACCGAACACTTGTTTTAAATATTAGAGTTGCATCAATGAATAGTGAGACATGTGTTCGGATACATTGGCAACAGTTAGATGTTAGTATCAGATTACAAATACAAGTATCCTTTTTAGGCCCTTCAGTTTCCTTCTACACGCACGTCCACTTTGAAGCAAAGAATAAAAAGTATTTCTAGCAAATCGGCTTCACTTTGTTTCTCGGTGTGTGGGCATATCCCTCTATGTCGCATCGTAACCCATCTTTCAGAACTCGAGCGTCTCCGTCGTGCTTTAGGGTTACGTCAAAGGACTTCGTCAAAGGGAATTACAACGGATAATCGGGTCGTTTAATAGGCTTCGAGCGGAAATTGGAGACCGGCCGATGCGCTGGCACAGTTCTGCCAACCCTACGCCTCTCGTGCTTCCATAAGCCCTGCAAAACCTTACTTTCCTCTTGTCCCTAGAGTTCTCCATTGTTACCAACAGGTAAACAGATATCTTGAAGTACGTGTGAGTTGAGAGTACTTCAAGGATTAGAATGGAAATTCGTTCGAATATGAACTCAGTTTGCGTAAAAACTCTTTGTTGGTATAAAGTGTAGGGAACTTGTGGATTCGTCGCATTTGTAGTGCTAGTTTGTTTAATCCAAGGAGATTCCGGAGCAAGATACTCCGTAGTGAAGTTTCAATGATGGTAAGCGTAGATACCTATGTATAAGTAAGATGGCAACTTCGTGGAGTAGTTGTCTGATGATTACCCACAATGGAGGTCCAGACGATGTAAAGTTTCTTTAACAGATAAGAAATAGAGTCTGTGAAAGTAATGTCTTTTCAATCAATTATTATTTACGTGGAAATTTCTTGGAACAAGTTCCCAGCAAACTCAGATTCAGACAAAGATGTAGAAAATGAATGGAAGCTCGCCTTCAAACCAGAAAGATCATAATAAAACAAAGTTAGCTTTAATAATAAATTAATATTAATACTTAACGTGCTATAAACGAATTCAAACCGACCTCATAATCTGCAGTATACTGATTAAAAAATCGCCAAATGGTGTGTGTGCTTACTTGG
This sequence comes from Laupala kohalensis, assembly GCA_002313205.1. Lineage (NCBI taxonomy): Eukaryota > Metazoa > Arthropoda > Insecta > Orthoptera > Trigonidiidae > Laupala > Laupala kohalensis. Next base: position 28,877 of record NNCF01139505.1, read on the forward strand.
CTGTATTTCGGTCAATGTGGAAGAATGTTTTTGTCAAAACAGAACCCTTCAAAAGTGTGCCTTGACAAATTTATCTCTACTAATATACTATGTAAGTCGTTTTTAAATATAAAAGACACTTTTTAAGTAAAAGGTAAATGCAACGCATGGTGAGTGTAAGGTAAATGAAGATCAAATTACAATTTGGATAAACAAGAAAAGGAAAGAAACGATTAAAATTCTTTAGCTAGTTTCATTTTGGATTTGAGTTTTTATAATTCAAATTGTTACGGTCCCAGATAGTACTTGGCTGCCATGATTAATTTTGCTACGTATTCTTATTTCTTTTATTATTTCTACTCCTGTGCACGAGTGGCGGTGACGCCAGCCTCACGGCTGCACACCGGACACCCGATATCCCGCTTCCGCCCGAGAACTTCCATTCTCGAGGCGTGGGACCGGAGCTTTGTCAGAGAAACTTCTGAGTAACGTTGGTTTAAACCAAACAATATAAACAAGCAACAATCACGCCACTGAAATAAACTTCATTTAATTGGCCCTTTCCTCCCCTCCCCCCGCCAGGCGTCCATCCTGCGACGGTAGCTGAGAGGAGGAGCAGGCAGTGAGTCTAGGGGGACACTCCGAGGCGCACGTGAGGGCGCGCCTCGTAAATTAGTATTTCTTTTTTTTTTTTTGTACTTGTAAATTCTTTATAGAGTGTGCGCCCAGGCTCGCACTCCGAAGCACGCATGATGAGCGTACTTCGTAACTTTGTATTTCACATGTTACTTGTAAATTCTTTTTATGTAGAGTGTGCCATGAGGCACACTCCGAAGCGCATGTGACGACATGCGCTCCGTCAACTCCTTATTTTTGTTCATTGTAGATCTTCCTTTATTTCATACATTCAGATGCTAGATCATTGAGCTCAGAGTGTAATTTCATTATATTTGTTTCGTACCTTAAATTATAGAACAAATAGTGTTAATTTGGGTTGATGGTTTCCATGTTGGCCTCCTTAAGCGATCCTGGCTCAAGTCTCGCATCCCAGTCGACCCCTCCTCTCGCATTCTTGTAGTTGCGACACGCAGCCCAGCGAGTGAGCGCCGTAAAATCCAGATGGAGGAATTTTAATTCGATTGATCAAATTAGTAATTTAGATTAGGTCAAATTGGCAGCCAATGCTTTTGATAACCCCTGGAAGACTGCGTATCGTAACAAAATAAAGTGAGTATATACCGACTATAAATTCGATACAGCATAATTTTAAATATTAATAACATAAAGCAAAATATTATTGACAGTGTAATTATGTGTTGATGAAACAATGAAGCAAATTTTGCTTCATAGCTCCATACAGAGGTAGAATGTGTAAATTAGCTATAAGTAATCGGAATCGAATTTAGAGTCGGAATGTCGAATCGAGATGGAAATCGGTATCAAAATGTTTGATTCGGATTCATCATTATAAATGCATTAAATATATGTTTATAAAAAGGTGTATGTTATAAATTGGTGTAAACGTGCACTGCCCAGTAATACGAGTAAACCAAGCGATAATGGAAAGAAAGAAATGAATTTTGAAAGAATTTAACTTTGTTTTTTAAATAATCTAAAACATATAAGAAGTATTCTAGTAGAAAAATTTATCGTTCTCTTTTTTAATGTTTTACAATAGACACAATGTATTTAAAAAAAGCGAAAACTATATGCTTTACTGAAAACACGTAATTTCTTCGTCATCTTTATCACAAGTGATGTGTGTACCTCGCTCCATACGACGAATGTCACAACTATTATATCAACTCCTGATTATCGCTTCATCAGTTACTCTTTCATATTTAATTTTCATAATTTCAAATTCATCACACATTCAATTCTGATAATTCTGAAGACATCCAACAGATACCAACTTTGCCGAAGCACTATGCAATGTTCATTGCTTATATTGCTCATAGATTATGCCACAAATGTACATCGCAACCGTATTTTCACATTTATTACAAGCCTTTATTTAGATTCACTGCTGGTTGACAAATCTTTTAATCGCATTATTTCAATTCACTTCCCATTATCCGATCAATCTGAAATTTTGATACACATATATAAAATCGACAATATTTTGGTAACATTCAGATGGTCTGATGATGGAGACTGAAGGTGGGTGGCTACGAGATCTCCGTAGTCGCACCGAGTTTGGGTTCGTTAGATACGTCTCGATGGCTACACTGGATCTCGTCATGCCAAGGGCCACAGGAACTACGCGATGCTGAACGGAA